>DF241840.1:19121-71079 GCA_000507305.1 Breviolum minutum Mf 1.05b.01 | reverse complement strand
AAAAGTTCGGCAAAAGCCTTTGTCAAAGCCTCATTCGCACCAAACGTTGTTGCCGCCCGGCTGTTGTTGCTACTGCTACTAGCACTGCTCCCAGCTAAGCCAGGAGGTGGATTCAAAGCTGCTTTAGCTGCAGCTTTTGATGCGAGTTCTGGACGATATGAACTGCTCGAAGGATTCAACCAGCATTGTTTGGCTTCATGATTAGGTTTGCCACAATGTGTGCATCTGACCTTTAGGGTTGCCCCTTTTGTTTTCCTTTCTTTCCCTTACCGAAGCCCTTCACACTACCAGCTGCCTGCGCGGCTGCTGCCGCTTTGACTGCCTTTCTGGCATTTCGGCGTTCGATCTCGTCAAGATACTCTGCTTGTAAACTTTCGATTGCTTGCAACAAAGCATCCAAATCAGTTGAATTTCCAGCTGACCACAAAGCAAAGGTTGCCTTCAACTCATTCACTCCGCGCAGCTTGTCCTTCAACAATGAAATGCCCATTGCATTTGTGAGTTTGTGTTCTCCTGTGCCCATCTGGTGGCGGTACAATTGAAATGATGCCAGAAAAGGCCCCAAATCTTCCAGACCAGCACACGTAAGCTTCTGAATCTCTGAGTTCGCCTTTGTGGCCATATGTGTGCCTTCATGTTTGTGCCTTTCATCAAGCACACGCAATGCTTGCCTACCACAACCAAAAGCTGCCCTAGATTGAATCATCTTTAAATGATCAATGGCCTTGTGACCTTTCTGACATGCTCCCACTATAGCTGCAAACAAGCTGACATCCACACGATTCATACTGACGTCTAATAAAGCAGGCAAATCTGTAGATGCAACATTTTCATCATCCAGCTCCCTCAAATAATGCATCGCCTGCACCGGATCGGGTGCAGCCCTCAACACTTGGGCACACAATGTGTACCTCCATGCATCATAATCGCTGTGATCTTCTGGCAAATCTTTGATGTAAATTCGTCCAGGATTTTCCTCTGCAGCTGTGGTGGTTGTATTGGCCATGGCTCAAGGATTCAGAACCCATTTGGGCTCATAACCCTGTGTGGTTTTTTACTTTTGTGACGGTTTGTTTACGGTCAAAGAAGCAAAACAAGCAACACTACAACTGCCTCGCTCTTTTTTCCACCGTTCCCAACATGGTGAACACTGTTCTCCTCCAACCTGATGGCACCTCACCATTGCAAAGCACATGATTTTACAAATCCAATAGCTTTTGAAGGTAAAGATCCGGCAAATGCTTCAAAAGCTCTGCTGCCAACCCGCATTCGTCGACAGCCTTGTCCAACTTCAATTTCTGGATAGCTTTTGCAAGCTCATCCAGTGTCCACCCAGGTTCTGTTAAGAGATCTGGTCGTTGGGGATCCGAAGGGTTTCCAGCGAAGAGCACTTCCAACATGTTGGCAAGTTCATCTACTGGTGGTGGTTGTGACACGGTCCGGGATCCAGTGCGAAAAGGCATTCCCCTCAACGAATTCCATTGGGATGGGTTGTGTAAATGTTGTGCTAAATTCCTGGATTTCCATTTTCTCACCTCCACCCTATGTAGGCGATGAATTTGAAAAGTTAAAACTCGCCGAATTCCAGCATCTTGTGTCGTCCTCCGATTTGCCCTGAGTTCTTGTAAGTGTGCAGATGGTATAAATTTACGACCTTTTGCTTTATTGAGGGAAATTTATTTTTCTCAAAGTGGTGCGGTGCATGGAGGCAGGCCTTTTGATATTCAACGTGGAGTCAAGCAGGGTGACATCCTCAGCCCAATGCTTTTCAATGCTGCTTTGGACTGTGCTTTGCGGAAATGGAAGGGAAAATGTGAGCATCATGGCATAGCCATGGGTCATCACGAACGGCTGACAAATATCAGGTATGCGGACGATCTGATGTTATATGCTCGTTCCCTGCCAGCTTTGGTGGGGATGATTGAAACCTTGTCATGGGGACTACATCAAATCGGTTTGCAACTTAATGCAACCAAAAACAAAATTTTCACAGCAAAACGGTTGGATCACCCAATGTATGTTGAAGTGTCGCAGGATTTGGTGCATGTTCTTCATGAAGGGTCTTCCCACAAGTATCTTGGCAGACACATCCTTGGGAACCTGCAACAGCGTGGCTGTGTGGAATTACATCATCGCAAGACAATCGTTTGGGCAAAATTCAACAAACATCGGACCATAGTTACAAACAAACACGTGAGTTTGAAATTGCGGTTGAGATTCTTCAATGCTGTTGTCACGCCAGCCATGATTTTCAGTTTGCACACGTTGGCATTGACGAAAGTGCACTTAGAAAGCATTGACGTATTACAGCGCAAAATGTTGCGATCAATTGTTGAATGGCGAGGATTGGTTTAACGCGATGGGTCGAATGAATCACAGACTCAGTGTGGCTTTGGAACTCTTCCCTATTCCACCATGGACGGAACAACTTGCCAAACGCCAATTTCTCCTTGCTGCCAAGAAAACATCAGAACAATCTTGGTCATCAATTGCTGGACATTGGACTTGCGCATCTGGCTGGCAGGCGAACTTTCACAATATGCCCTGTCGCAAACGTGGACGTCCACTGGTTAAATGGGATGACAAACTGTCCAACATCACAAATCAACTTATCCCACTGCATCAGACATGGCTCGCGGCGGCCATACTGTTTTTTTGGCAAAATGTGCGACATTTCTTTGTTTCAATTTTTTGTGGACCTCTAGGTGGTCTTCATTTTCCTCTTGTCCCTATGGGATCGTAGTCGTAGTGTTTCGCTTTGATTCGGGCGGGCGCAAAGCAAAGCAAAACAAAAAGGTAAGAGGTGACATGAGGTTCTGGAAAATTTCGCGCCCAAGAAGACCTTCAGGAAATTTTACCATTGCTCAGTGGAATGAGCCTATGGAAATAGTTTCTGGATCCTGGTGACACTGGCTCGACCCGACTCGACCCGACCCGACCCGACCCGAGTCGACTCGACTCGACTCGCCTCGCCTCGCCTTGCCTCGCCTCGCCTCGCCTCGCCTCGCCTCGACTCGACTCGACTCGCTTCGACTCGACCCGACTCGACTGGACTCGACTCGACTCGATTCGACTCGACCCGACTCGACTCGACTCGACTCGACTCGTGCAACGCGCAGACCTCAAGTTCGCACAAGTTTGGCTGGAAACGTCAATGGGATGAATTAAAGGGACAACTTCCACATCAACGCTGACAAGTGACACTATACATTTTGTTGTGGATGAAACAAACTTTGGACCCACAAGCGACGTGGCGGCCCAAGTTGTTTAAAACTCCGGATTCTAGATTGTGTCGGATGGTCGATAGCATCGGAGCAATCTTGGTCATCAAATTGCTGGACATTGGGCTTGCGCATCTGGCTGGCAAGCGAACTTTGACAATATGCTCTGTCGCAAGCGTGGACGTCCACCGGTAAAATGGGATGACACGCTGTCAGTCAAAGATTACAAAACACTATTTCCCACCACATTATAGATGGCTTACTGCGGCCAAAATGCCATCATGGCAAAATGTTCGGCACTATTTCGTTTCACATTTTGTGGACCTCTAGGTCTTCATTTTGCCTATATCCCGATGGGATCGTAATCGTAGTGTTTCACTTTAACTCGGGCGGGCGCAAAGCAAAAAATGTAAATGTTCATGCAACCCCAGATTCCCATACACAAAACATTCTGCAACAATGCCGTTCGAATCAGCACATTTGTTTCGCCGTAATTGTTTAAGGCATGTTGTAGTTCAGTGCACTTCCCGTACCAGAGTTTTGAGACGAGGCAATTCAAAACCAATTTCCGATGCAAAAATATTTTCCAAGAAAGTTGCAAATTCATGCGGTCCATTTTTTTTTTGATCCTGTGCTGCGCTCATCATCACGATAGTGGCAGTCGATATGTGCAATGACAAAGAACCGTAATTAGGAACCACCGGTCAATAAACTATTAGGGCCAGTGTTCAGGGAAAAAACTAGCAAGGGCGACATTAAATGGTCCAGAGATCCACATAGCATGGGTAAACAAGAGCGGAAAAATCTCTGTCGCGCAGCACTGTCAATCCAATGAAGTGTTCTGCCAGTCAACAATGTCCCCATATCCCAATGAAGTGGTGTCTACAAAAAGAAGCAACGTGGCAGAACCACATTCTCTGATCATGCGCCAAAAAAGGCCTCTCACAAGTAAATAGAGAGAACCAGATCTGCCCAAGCAAGGTCAGGCCATTCATCATGCGTTTGCCCGTTTCTGCCGCTTTGGTCGAATATCATTCACACCAGGCCGGGCAGCCTGGCGAATCTGTTTGCAAATTCATACGGACCAGGGCATTCTTCATCTTTCGTTGTGGAGCAAGGATGAACTGGTGCACCGGCATGATGGGTTAAGCAGTCCAAATCCTTGAACTCATGCAATACATGTTCAATCCGACGATTGTTCTGCTCACGCAGTGCCCGCCGAAAATGTTTCCGAATAGATTTGGATAGTTTTGCTCTGTGTGACTTTGATCTCGTTTTCCTCCGCTCAGCCAGGAAAGCACGAGAAACATCATCATATATCTGCTACTTTGCGTCCAGGACGTTTTGTTCGCTTGTGCAGACGCTCGACAACAGGGAGACTCTACTTCAATTAGTGATTGTGGCTCATGTCCAAGCTCAGCATGTAACATTTCATGATATGAAGTCGGACATCCGCAAGAATCCAGCAAAGGTTTCCAACCCCTTTTCTCGATGTACGCCATGTGGCACTTTCTTGGGTGTACTTCCAATGAGGTATGTCGCACGCGCACCTCTCTGGTCCGATCTTAAATCCAATAAGTCTGTGGCATTAGAAGCCAGCAAGCACAGGGATATCGAAATAACTATGAACTCAATACGTCGTTTTATGCCCAGGGAGCTGCAAAAAGTCCACGTGTCCACTAACAGGTCATGGTGATCATCGTTGTTTGTGATTATCGGTCCAAACCCAGAACATAAACTTGCAAACTGCTCACCACGTTTTCCCACATCTCCTCCAGGATCATGCAATGACCATCCATGTACGCATCGTGTAGTGCACTATGTAAGTGTTCGAAAAAATTGGCAAAATCCTGCTCTGAATAACCTGCATGTGGAATGTGTGGCATATTGCTGCAATGATTCGACTCCTTCCTTGCCAAATTGAACATCTAGGTACAGTACCTTTCCAGACAAAACAACCTTTCGCTTTTCCGATTTCTTGTGTTGAACATGCATCAAAATAGCCACACCTGCTGCACGTGTTTCCTTCCCAATACCAATTAATTAAAGCATACATGGGATTGAAAGCGATCATTGGGTTCAACAATGTCATGTGAGCTCTTCGTCTCGGGGAATATCATGATGTCCCATTGCATGGAAGAAACTTGTGCCAACGCTTCCGCCAACCTCTCATCATTGTGTAGCCCTACATTTTTTATAAATACATGACAAGTTTGATCGACTGTTGAATGTTCTCCTGATTCTACATGCATTTGGTTTGCCGTCGGCTTATCCACCTGAAAATTAAGATTTGCACCTGACGTGGGCGAGGATGGTGAAACTGAATTGTGACTCGGACGGAGCTGTCCCTATTTGGCACCTTTGGAGGCACCTTTCCCGTTCAACCCCTCCTTGGCTCGAAGAACTGGAGCATTTGACTTTTCAAGCAACGACTTCACGTCGGCACTTGTGTGAAGATCATCCCAACTTGCCCATTCCCCATGCCACTCATGAACAGCCTCGTTGCTGGAAACATGCGCTGTCAAAGCTAATTCGCCTCCTACTGTCAAGTGCTTTATCTGTGATACGAACGGTGTGGGGAATGTTTCGCTCGTTCTGGAAAAGGTGTTTCAAACCAAAACAAAAGTTCCGAGCTGCGCATTCCATTGAATTGCGATCCTGCGCCACCCAAATGTCCTTGCCATCACGAATCAAATCAGCAGCGCTAAGCAATATCACAGCCAAGTCTCGTGTGAATTCGTCCGGAAATTCTGCAAATATCATTCCTTGAAATGTGCCTTTCACGTAGATGTTCGTGGCTTTGGGGCCATTCAGTGAGGGAAACATCTCCTTCAACCAGATTTGAGCTGCTGCAAGGGAACCTAAGCCATCCAAATTGCCAATAACAGCTGTCAACATCTTTTGGTCAACGTTGTTTCGGCTGGATTGCTCCATGTTTGGCTTCCTGTCTCGCACACAAGTTTCCAGTTGTTCTTTGATCAATTGGTCCGCCTTGGTGTTGTTTTCCTTCGTTTGCTGTACGAAATGCTCCAATGTCTCAATCCGCTCCATGGTGCCATGAACTTTGGATTTCATGTTTTGAAAACGCTGTTCCATTGCCATCTTGATATTTCCATATTTGGCATCGAGGGTTTCAACATTCGTCTATGGGCCAAGTTGTTGTTTCAAAAAGTTGGCAATCCCATCCATGGTCACCAATTCCCTTCCTTGGGGCGAACATGGTTCATCAGGAGGACACGTTGGAACCAATTCATCTTCATCATGTGTCATGTCCTTGTCTAAGAGTGGAAACAATTTCATACCTTGTACGTCCTTTTTTGTTGTCTTGCAACTTGCTCCACGGGTTTGTTAAATTCGGAATGTTGTTGATCGAACATACTTTGTAAAAATTTTCTCTAGTGCAAAATGGGTAAAATGCACCGAAAGGAAAAGAACATACCTATACGGCCGATGGCTTGGCCGGAGGCCGGCCATCAAGCAGAGGATTGCTGAGACGGATCGTGACTACGGCAAGACTCTTGGTCAGCGTTTCCGATATTACGCAGCAAGAAACAACCACATCACTTTTGACTTGGATCCTGTATGCCGATTGGCGGCCCATTTAAGGCACAGGAAATGAAACGCAAAAACCTTGTATGTACAAACTTTTCATGAAAACGTGAATGTAGCATCATCGCTGGACAAAGGAAATGAAGTCGGTGTAGTATTGAAACAGCCGCATCAAAGAAACCAAGTTGAGCACTCTGACCTCGTTTCCCTTGAATGAGAAACAATCTCCGGTCCCGGAACGTGTTTTCCATGTTTTGAAGTACATGGAGGACGATGATGCCATTGTCATCGGCTTGAACATGAAGTCATCCATCGATGGTGGAAAACAATCCCCGCGTATGATGAACGTACGGGGACAGTGTGTTCATGCTCAGCGCCAGACAAAAGCAACACCGACATCAATGCTTCGAATTGAAAACTGGTATTTGTGTCGGATGGTCGATAGCATCGGAGCAATCTTGGTCATCAAATTGTTGGACATTTGGCTTGCGCATCTGGCTGGCAAGCGAACTTTGACAATATGCCCTGTCGCAAACGTCATTTTCCCCATGTCCCTATGGGATCGTAGTCGTAGTGTTTCGCTTTGATTCGGGCGGGCGCAAAGCAAAGCAAAACAAAAAGGTGAGAGGTGACATGAAGTTCTGGAAAATTTCGCGCCCAAGAAGATCTTCGGGAAAATTTACCATTGCTCAGTGGCATGAGCCTATGGAAATAGTTTCTGGATCCTAGTGACACTGGCTCGACCCGACTCGACTCGACCCGACCCGACCCGACTCGACTCGACTCGACTCGACTCGACTCGACCCGACTCGACTCGTGCAACGCGCAGACCTCAAGTTCGCACAGGTTTGGCTGGAAACGTCAATGGGATGAATTAAATGGACAACTTCCACATCAACGCTGACAAGTTGACACTATACATTTTGTTGTGGATGAAACAAACTTTGGACCCACAAGCGACGTGGCGGCCCAAGTTGTTTAAAACTCCGGACTCTAGAAAATGCGCTGCATGTGCCACCCAAAAAAAACCTGTAATTTTATTTAATTTTTGCTTACAACAATAATGCGGGTACACTGAGACACTGGTGGCACCACATCTACGTTCCTTACACCACCATTGACACAGGTTTCACAGACCAGCCAGCGCAAAACAACGTCACAAGCAAACCAGCAAAAACCACTGCAGTCAGCGGAAAAGTTTTCTTTTCTTTCTTTTTCTCCGTTTGAATTTCTTTGCCATTTCTGCAAGTGGCTTGGCCGTTCGTAGGGCAGCACCTAGAACAGAAAACTCTCGTTTGATACGAGAACGATGTTTCATCACCACTGGTCAAGTAGACATTTTTCTTTGCTTTCCTTGTTTGCTATCTGGGGTTTTCTTTGCTTTCCTTGTTTATCTTGAGGCTTACGGTCCGCAAGCTGACCTGGGAGTTGCGTTTCCCGTGATGATCCAGAATTTGTCCAACTTTTCTGGCCTCCTCAGCGCTCCCAACACCGACAACGAAAACATCACCCACCATTTTGGGCATTTGAAGGACATTATGGGTCGTACAGATGACCTGCGTTTAAAATCCCAGTGTTATATGCTTATATTTTGGACTTGTAGTTGCAATCCCAATGAAACAACCAGTGTTGGGTCAGCAGACGGAATGACACACATAGTTTTGACCACTGTTCACTTGATTTTGCAAAGTCCTAAGTCACAACCTCGAGGTAGACAACCTGAAAAATATGACTCATTTCGGCTGCGAGACGACGAGGCCATGCTACATGATAAAATTTCTGGCTTCTTCACCGTCCTCCATGCGGCAATGGATGGGAAAGATGGTCCGACGTATTGTCCTAGGTACTCGATGAAGCACATCAAGGACTGGTTGCATGTGTCCGCAATTGCTGTGGTTTCTTCATGAAGCCAAAAAGTGGAACTAGTTGCAATGAATTTCCCTATCTTTCAAATTTTCAAGAACAAACAAAACTGTGATTCTTTGATTGTTTTTCGGAGTGCCAAAGCTTCGAAGTCTTGTATGCGATGGATCGGACTGCCAGGGGTGTATTGAGCTTGCACTCTGCCTCTTGCAGAAGCAGGTGGGAAGAAGCCGTCATGGAGCGCCGGGTTAGTTTGTACCGTTGAAATTGGATCGCTTGTGCCTGTGGTTTTGCCAGCTCCGTGGGAACCGGGAGAGTTTGTGGTAAGTACACGATTCCTCATGTCCGAGCCCCTAAAGCGCAAAAATTGTTGAAAACAATCCGATGTCCCTGTTAGGCTCAGGACTGGCCCAAACGGATTTCAGTTATTTTCCGTTTTGTTACTGCAATGGCGATGTTCTTGTGCTTGGTTTTAGTTGGCAATTTATTCCCAACTGCTACATTCTCGTGTGACTCCGCAGAACAGGAGGCTTTGATCCAGAAGTTACCAGGACTGGAAATACAGCACCAATGGCACCAATCATTCTTGTCCTTGGAGGATGCAGGAACGCTCAGTAGTTTCCACGGCGATGAAAAAGTTCGCAGACTGGAGCGCTGGCTGAATGTAAAAGAACGACAGGATATCCGCGACTCAGAATATGCAAAAACCCACTTTGTGACCTACCTGAACAATGGGGGGTTCAACAACAGGCTTGAAGGGTTGGAGTTGGCTTTCCTTTTGGCCGTGCTCCTGAACCGCACTCTCGTTGTTCACAATTTCAGCGCATTCCATGAAAATGACGGAGGAAAGGTTGCCCCCGAGAAATACTTGGACATGCAGGCTTTCCAATGGGGCGTCAAACAATGGAGTGATGTGGATTTTGCCTCACCCCAAAAAAATTACACTCCTTTCACACATAAAAACCGCCGTTGCCGGTTGGACATAGTTCAGCTGTGCGAGGACTTGAGGACACATTATTCAGAGATGAGATCCCTATGATTATAGCGCATGACGGTAACACACCCCTCTACCCCTACTGGACTGCCCTTTTTGCCAAGCAATACCATGAAGTTATCCGAAGTTTTTTTACCGAATACGTGCGTTTCAATCCTTCGCTTTGTGACTTTACAAAGAATTCGCTCCAGTCGCAGACTTGGCTTCACCAACCTTATGCCGCAATGCATTTTCGCCTTGGGGATCGCCCTGGTCTACAAATGGCGAACTGCTCCTTGTTCGGCTTCCGCTTCCAAGGCCATCTTGAAGACATCAAGGAAAACATGCCTAGAGCAGAGATAGAGGCAATCAGGTTCGGTTGCAACAAACCCAGCGCAAAGGACCCAAAAAACCATGTGATCCCTCTCTTCACTGAGGATGTTGTTCGCAGTTGGCATCTCCCTAAGAACATAAAGGTTGTGTACATTGCGACCAACCAACCGAAGGACACCAGAGTGAAGACAGTACAAGGCATGTTCCGAGAACGTGGTTTGACCACTTTGACTTGGGAAGATTTGAATCAAACTCTGGCGCCAGCGCGAGATGGAACAGAAATCAGCATTCAGGAACAGTGCATCGCGATTCGATCCAAGTTCTTCTTGCCTTCGTGGCCAAGCAGTTGGGATGCAGAGGTGATTTAACGAAGGTTGGATGGGACTAATGTGACCGACGCTAAGATTCATTTTGAGCTTCTTTCTGACACTGTTTCACGGTTTTGGCACATGAACGGGATCAAAGACTGCTGGAAGTGACGATTGCTTTGGCTGCCAAGAAAAAAAGTAAGTAGGAGGTGCTTGGGATGCTTGCCCTATGTGTCACCAATTGATGCAAGCCTCCTGGGTTGGAGGGTGGCAGGGGGGTATGTTCACACATATTATATTACTTTGATCATGCAAATGTAGAACTGCAACAGATGCTTTGTTTGTACCAGAACTGCGGCAGCAAAGGCTTTCTGCTCGCCGGATCATGGAATACCTGGAGACCGCAATGTACGCTTCAAACCCTGGTATGTTTCGTTCCTTCAAATGAACAAGACAAAACATGGATCTATGGGCAGTCCAACAAAAGGAAATTCAGTTGGTGAAGGTTTTTTTCGCTGAGTGTGGCACTCGCTCCAGTTTCCAACAGTGTGTATTTGTTCCTGGTTGCCTCTCTAGTTTGAACGCGTATAGGTCACATGTCGAATGTTGTGTTTGTTGAATGCGACAGTGTTGTGGTTGTGGGTTTGTCTCGCGTTGGAACGAGGTGGATTGTTGCCCGGCCCGATGGCCCTACGGCCATACCAACATTCAAAAGACGGCAACCTGTCGGTGTGTTGCAGCCATTCAAGATCTTGCAACTTGCAACTTGCAACTATGCAAAAAAAATAGGCATTTCTATAAATGATAGTTGCAATAATAGTTGCATCCACCCTTTTTGTAGGCGGAAACGTGCTTGCCGAGTTTGATCGATCAATTCATTGTTTTTTCACTTTCCGATTTCATGTTGAATCAGCTACATGGATTTGGCGATTCAGTGGTGCGTGTCCTTTTGCGATACGTAGCTTCAAACCCGAAGTGGGCATGACAAACAAAGCGTTTATCATCCAGAAAACCATGCAACTGATATTGTTGTTGACATAATGCAAGGGGAAAGAAAATCATTTGTACCTTGACCCCCCAAGTTGCTTACAATTGACAGGTATCCCAAAACAAACTTTCAGTGTCACAGTAGCATCCATGGCCCAGAATTATTACGACATCCTTGGCATCACACGAGATGCTACTGCAGAGGCGCGGGGATTCTTGAGAGAAAAAATTATTGACAATTAATATTATTTTGTGGGTCCGCCTGCCCCAACTTGGCCGAGGAAATCAAGAGAGCTTACAAAAAGGCTGCTTTGACTCACCACCCAGACAAGGTACAACCGCACAGGTTTTGGCATGTTGAAAAACCGGGGAAAGAGTTTTTTCGTTTTGAGTGCAAGAGTTTGGACACAAATTTTGTTGAAAACACATGAAACCATCATGTCGTTTCACCAAAATCATGCCAGGGCGGAGATGAGGACAAGTTCAAGGAATGTGGTGCTGCAGTAGAAACTTTGACTGACGAAAGGACCACACTTGAGGAAGTGATTTGGGGAGGGAAAATTCGGGTAGTGTGAGAGCTCATTAGAGGACAGTGGTGTGATAATGACTTCTTGCCCCCGCGGCTATATTGAGCCATCCTCTGAAATCAAGGGGGATTTTGCGTGGAAACTGGCTGCTTGGAGCAGACCAAGGTCGCAGTCTATGCATATGTTTTCTTCTTGTGATAGCCCATGGTGGTGCATCACTATGTCGTATACATGAACTTGCCTTGCCCAATCCCACCATTTTGTACTGCTTGCGACAGCTTTAGCTATGCTCCGTTGAATGCAGCTCTTATTCCCAAAAATGCTCGAAGAATTACATTTGGCAGTGAAAAACTAATTTCTGGTTTGCTTCCACGGCTGAACTCGTAGGAAGAGGGCAGCCTATGATTCGACATTGATCCGCCTTCGTTCCAAAGATGGCCTCGGGAGCACCTTCGATGCAGGTTCATGCCTTTTGAAAACTGGGGGTCCCCCATCCGCTGCCATCAATGCATGTGAGAGAATGGTTGAAAGAAAATACACACTTGTGACTTATGATTTGTATTTTTGTTTCCTTTGGCTTGTTGGAAACCTGCGGAATCGGACTTTAGGAATGTTGACTTGACCCACTTCTCCTAAGTATTTGCAAAAGCAACCGCTGATGTTGTTTCCATATTCAAGTGGCCTAAATCACATTGTTCTGTTTCTCCTATTTTGGTTCACGTCTCATATTCTGGGCAAATTATGACGACCTAAGCCGAGGTCACCCCAAATGGTGGTTTCGTAAGGGAATCCACCAAAATGCCCTTAATTCAGGTTGAGGAATTATAGGAATTTGCCCAGAATATTGGATGTCATTGTCAGTTCCAGGATTCCTGGTTTGCCATCCTGTGAGCTACAAAAAACCAACAGACTCTCCCAGCTAAGGTGGATTTCCACGTTTCGCATCGCGGGATACTTCCAATGAGTCGCGACGGCCAAGTGCAGGTGCATTCCAAGGAAGTTATAGTACATTCCAAAGGTGCAGAAATTGTTACGCTGTAGATCCTTTGAAATCTTACCAATCTTTGATGCCTAGAGTCTCTAAGAGGTTTTAGGTTAGAAACTCATTCTGCGACCTGAAGATGACAACGGTCGCTCACTTTTGTAGGGATAGTGGTCCTTGCTATGCTTGAAAAAATCCTCCACCTGCCACACTTGGAGGCGTGAGCAAGCCACCAGCTGCTCCCCAAGCTGCACCACATGTGCCGCAGCCCCCCAAAGCCAAAAAGAACGTGGAGATCCCATCCGATCCAGGTAGATCTTTTTTGATCACTTTCGTGGGACTCCGGGGCGGGTAGTTGGTGTGGTGTGGATCAGATTTGGATGCTCGGATTGTTAACTAAGCTGAAAGAATTCCAATGATTTACAGATATTTGCAGTTTACTGGAATATCGGAATATTGAGTCCAAAAAGCCACTTCAGTGTGACTACATTGAAACAGTGGGATGTTGTACTAAAGGCACGTCCTTAGCAACCCAAAGTGCAGCCACCAGAAGCCGTGGGGTCGCCGCCTTCAGTGTGTTCTTCGGGTTGGTGGTTTGATCATCCCAATCTTCTGAGGCAGCTTGTCCATCAAAGAATTGAAAGAGCTCTTGACAGCCTTGGGCATTGACCATGAAGCTTGCCTGGAGAAGGCCAAAATTTACAGAAAGGTATTGCGACATCTCGTGTGAGAGAAAAACCGTTCAAGCATTGTTTTCCCAGAGCCTTTCTTTCTGTTTTTGGCGAGATGGGCTGCCAGGCGGATTTGCTGGCATTGCTGCGAGACCGAAAGGTGGGGGGGATTGCTGCAATAGTTGTTTTTTGAAGTGTTGAGATGCGGGGATGTTTCAACAAAATGTGAGACACTGCCACTAGCCAACAAGTTCTGTCAGTTGATTTCTTGGTTTTTTTAAACGTCCTCCAATGACGTTTGCATAGACAAGATCCAAACGTCACCCATTCCATGACAAGGACTACAAAACCATGAGTCCCAATAAACCAGCTGGGTGGTAGCTGTAGCTGAGACTTTACGTGCAGATTCAAAGAGAAGAGTTGCAATCTCAACATTGACAGTTTTCCTTGTCCTCCATCAAACCACCTTCCAAACCTGAGCCAGGAGCGAAAAAGCCCCTTAGCCTGACTGCGGGTCTTGGAGGATTAAAAAAACATTAAAACATGTTCATCCCATCTGGATTTGTGAAAATAGCCATTTAAGAAATTTATATGACTTGGTAAATAGAGGGTGATTATGATATGGTATGATGGCATGACCATATTGATTGAGGGTATGACGGATGAACATTCCATGGTATCGGTATAGGGAACCACGAAGATTTTAGGCCATGGCATAGGCATTCGCATTCGCAGTATAGTCTCGCTTTACAAGATGGAATGTGTGGCTGGTTGGGTTGGCGGACGCCTCATAGGAGCCTGTGACTCCTACTGCGATATCAGAGAGGTTGTAAGAGCAAATGGTGCCTGTGAGTATAGGCTTGCAGTATTGCAGTATTTGAGTCCACAACCCATATTTAGGTGAGTGTCCATGCAGCTTTTCTAAAATCTTCTTGCAGCACCCCCAAATTTACACCAGAAATGTGTCCATGCGACGTTGCCAACCATGCCATGCATCCAACCGAGATAGCGACGCGCGTGAGACGCCACGGGAGTCCAGTGTGCCCAAGCCACCAGCACCCCCAGCATCATCCAATGTGCGGTACTGAGAGGGTTGGTAGGCAACGGAAAAACTGCCGTTTTTTTTGGGGGGGGAGAAGAAATTTAAATTTATGATAGTACTGGCAGTCTGTCTAAGAATAGTTGTAGTCTCATTTGCATGGGCAGCAGACTTATACAGACTATATAAACTTATATTTATTTCAACTAGATCTATATCCTCTTGAAAGTGGCTACAGAGTTCTGGCCGCTTAACTGATTTGTTTGACGAGTGTCACTCTTTTCCCTCCTTCCGCAGACAACTTTTTCATGCTGTGATGCGGTTGTGCCAACATTCGGCCCTTCAACGGCACCTGTTGACAAGGCTTCCACTTCACGTAGCAGCTCGGGCAGAGCCTTGCGGGTCAAAGTCATGTCACTAGGTTGGGGGGGGGAGCAGCTGATCGACACGTTCGACACGTGACACGTTTCATCAAAATAACCACCACTTTTTGTGTGTCCAAGAATAATTCAGGCAAGGTGAATCATAGGATATCACACTAACTCCAACTCCACCTGGTTCAGGCTCGGCCACTGTTGGGAAGAGCACATTGATCAAGCGCTACTGCGAGAGCCGATTTGTTCAAAAGTACATCCCAACCATTGGCATCGACTATGGTGTAAAACCTGTGAGGGTTTTGGGCCATGATCTAAAGGTGAACTTCTTCGACACCTCAGGAGGGTTGACTGATTGATCACTGGGAAGGGGTGAACATGACGATTTCCGTTTTGAAATCTGAATCAACTATCAAGAACACCGACTCTTTGGTGGTTTTAAAGACAGTTTTCCACACTTCAGGAAAATCTACACTGAACCTGGTAAGCAATGGGTTTTGGGGTCCTTGATTTGGAGATGCAGCACTGCCTATTCGATGATGAAAATCATTGACATTGCTTCCGATGGGGCAGTTGGGCCACTTCAGGGCCCAATTGTTCATGTCAGGAGGTGATGAATTCAGAGAAATTCGCACGGAATTCTACAACATGGGGCATGCAAGTGCAACTTGGTCAATAAATTTGGGACACATTTTGCATCATGGACCTTGGCCTGTGAGTTTGTAGTTTGGCTTCAAGATGTGGATTTTCAATTTGTATTGGATATTTGGGTTGGAAAACGATGTGTTACAGCCGGGGCCATTAATTTTTTTCAAGTTTTTCGGGGGAGCAAACACTGGTTTTGAATAGTTTTGAAGGATTTCCCACTGATGATGCATGGTTTGGGTTGCTACTATGATGACCCCAATGTGGGACCATGATGTATCGGATCAATTCCTGTACGGTGAATCTGAGGCTGTGTTGCTGGTGTATGATGTGACGAATCGGAAGAGTTTCGCGGATCTCACCCTGTGGCTAGAGGTGGACTGCGGGGCGAAGTTGGATGGTTCCACTGGGTTGAATACTACGAATGCAGCATAATCGAAACAAGCAATATATGAATGGGCCATGGCCAGAAGTGCTTTAGGATTGTGCTGCCAAAAACGAATGAATTTGTATCATGTTGTAAAGGGAGTTGGTACCCTCAAACTCATGATTTTCAATTTGGGTTCACCTCCTGTTCCAAGGTGCTGCCAGTTTCAGGTTCAACTGTGTTTGTCGGTGGTACAAAGTCACTGCTGTACAGGAAGCCCAAGCTCATCAATGCCCCTTGAGACTCGGCAGCAACACGTTCCGCTTCTTCTTCTTGTTCTTGTTCTTGTTCTCACTCTTCTTCTTCTTCTTCTTCTTGTTGTTGTTCTTGTTCTCACTCTTCTTCTTCTTCTTCTTGTTGTTGTTCTTGTTCTCACTCTTCTTCTTCTTCTTCTTGTTGTTGTTCTTCTTCTTCTTCTTGTTGTTGTTGTTGTTGTTGTTGTTGTTGTTGTTGTTGTTGTTGTGGTGATGCGATCAAAAATAATGAATGATATTGATTACCAAAAAGTGTTGTATGAATGAAATTATCTATCGCATCATAACCTGCAATCAGCGCAGCAACAGATAGTCATGATGTTTTCATGATCATCATCATCATCATCATCATCATCATCATCATCATCATCATCATCATCATCATCATCATCATCATCATCATCCCTGTACAATTCCGCAATTTTACATATTTTTTTTCTCCATATTTTGCCGCAGGTCCCGTGTCAATCGTGGCAGTTGCTGCGTGGCGCTTTGTGCCAACAAGCTGGACCTGGGTCGTCGGGCCGTAAGCCGCTCGGAGGGCGAGGACTTTGCCCTGACGCACGGCATGCGCTACTTCGAAACCTCCGCAGCCACCGGTGAACAGGTCACTGAGGCGCGTCCTTCAGTTGTTGAAGGGTTGAGATGGTGTGGTTGGAGGCAACAACGTAGTGCGCGCCACGTGTTTTTTTAGGATTTCTTTATTTTGAAGGCCAAGCTTCAGTGGGTTTTGTTGGGAAAGGTGTGGCAAATACCAGGTTTCGGGAGGCTGTTGGATGGCTGGAGGGTACTGGGCAGATTGGGAGCTTCATGTCAGAAGTTTGGCAGGCCATGAACTACCTCTTTGAACAGGCAGTGCTACTTGGCCTGCAGCATCTTTTGGGAAAAGAATCGGAGGATGAATTCTGAAGAAATGACACCTTGAACTTCAGCTTTGTTGGTCACTACAAGACGAACTGGCTCTCATCATCCAAGTTTACTTCGGTTGCAAAGTCACAAGGATGCAGCATCAAGTGGTGAAGGTTGCCGCTGTTTCCATCTGGAATCTCAGGAATCACCATCATGAGATTGGAAGGAAGACCCTTGGCTTTTGATTAGGAATATGGATGTTAGGGCCTGGGCCTGGTGTGATGTGATTAAATGATACCAATTGAATCTAGCGAGCTGACATAGTCTTGTGCGGGACGGGGGTTGCCTTGCTTTCCATGTTGAGGATTGCAATGGCTGCCGGCTGATGAGCAAAACCACGTCGAAACGAATCTGTTGGAAAGGAATTTCAGTCAAATGGGATGGGTCACATCTAGCCTAGGTTTTTCCCCGACATTTTTTTGCCAAGGGAATTTTTTCCAACAGATTTGTGGGTACATGTGGATCTCTGTGTTTTTTCCGGTCGCTCCAAACGGCGATCGAATGCCCAAAAGACCCTCGTCTCACCAGTGTGCATGTCGCAGAATGACACGCCAAAATGGGTAATGCTAGGCGCCACTAGACTGACACAAGAATTGTATAATAGAAATGTGATGGAAGCTGACCATTTAGATACTCTACTAATCTTCAATTCTTTTGGGCTCAGCTCGGAGGACAATATATTTACCAAAGATCCATGTAATGTTCTGCCAGAAGAGAAACAACTTCACACCCAGCACTACCTTTGAAGAGACTAAGAAGGTCTCTTTTAGATCGATGTGATGTCACTGCGTTCTCTTTGTGTCTCATGCAATCAAGGTGTGCCGGGCGTGCTGTTTTGCTGTCCGTGATGTGTCGCCACGAGCATGGTGAGGCATACGAGCACAGACTAATTTCTAATGTAGGACCTTCGGTATGTATTTGCGTACGGTAATCAAGTGTATGTTTAACTGGAGGTGTTGTTCCAGTGATATCACTGCGCGATATGAGTTTGGTCTTCATCATCGTTCGATGAGTCTATTTGTACATGTTTTAACCGGTCCTGGATGGCTTGCCCGGACCCCATGCAGTTGTTTCGGCTCTTGCTCGGCAGTTCTTGTGGTGCTAATTTTTGAAAGGCCTGTTTTCTGACTGTTGAATTGCCTGATATGGGTTTTGCAGCACCACCTCACGACTTTTATTCCTTTCTCCGGAGTCACGTTGAAATTCCTGTCCATTTTGCCAACTCTGACAGCTGTCTCAAACTGTTGGCTGGGTTGTCGTTGGATGTATCGATGAAGTCAAGCATGCAGACCCCAAGAGTTTTCCCGAGGCATCGATCATGGCTCGTAAGGTTTCGCTCCTCTCCTTTTTGTTGGCAGGTGCAGGGTGTTGTGGATTCTGGGAGAGACCTGCAGCCATGATCTGATCTTCTGGGTGGATTTAGTACTAATTTCGGGGTGTGGGACATAGTAGGTACATTTGTAGTCAGATATCTCCGAGCCACATTGATTTTGAGTTGGCACCAATGGTTCAACCTTCCTCCGTAAAGAAACCCTGAGCCATCCGAGATGCATTAAGCCTGAAGTATCAGTCACCGACATGGGCACTAGTCAATAGTCATGATGTTTATGACAAAGATGGTCATAGTCATGGTGACATCAAAGTGATCATCGCAAACATCATTGTGGTCATCCTCATGACTATCTCTCATCATCTTGCTGAAGTCAATATCATCATGAGCACCATCATTCATCATTATGGTTATCACCGGACCATCGTTATTATTACTACTACTACTACTACTACTACGACGACGACGACGACTACTACTACCACTACTACTTCTACTGCTACTACTGCTTCTCCTGCTACTGCTGCTGCTGCTGCTACTCCCACTGCTGCTATTACTACTATTAAAATACTACTCTACTGATACTACCTCTGAGCAACATCAACTAGTACTAGTCTCATCATCCTCATCCTCATCGCCCTCAGGCGTTGCAGTGGGCCTTCTTGGTATGAGCTTTGTTTCTGGTGGCCCAGGACCTAGGGAGGCTTAGGGATGTTGACCTGAATGAGGGATACACCAAAATCCAGCAGAAACAGGTTTGAATTCATTCTCTTGGTTTATTTCTTGCAGAATGTCATCAACAAAGTTATAGTATGAAGCTGGATCCCCCCCAACAAAACCTGCGTGGGTTCTCATTCCAGGCGTTCCTTTTGGAGTTGGAATCACCTCCGTCAACTCAGCATCTCTTAGGTGTGACTCGCGGCCGTGTGGCACGACATGCCTTCGAGTCGGGGAAGTTGAACTTAGGAGTAGATGGATCTGTGCCTTGACTCCACGTTGAGTTGGGTTGGCTGGGTGGATTATTTTGTTATCTCAAACGGATCATTGTTGGAGGGAAAAATCAGAACTCCAGAGCTCGTTATTGTTTTTTTGTAAGGGGTTAGTTGGGTGCATAATTTTCTGAATTCAAGGTCAAAATCAGGTTCTGTGGCCGAAGCATTTTGTTTTTTTTGCATCAGTTCCGAATCCTGGAAGAGGTCATCTAGCAGAAGGTCCAGAATTATTGAAAAACACTTTGGAGTTTCAACAGATTCGCTTTCTGATGGAAGTTTGCACCTTGAAATTGTAGACTAGAATTATCCTATAAACCTATAAGTAGTAAGAATCTAGGGCACATCCAGTAAACTAAATCCACGGATGAACTACCCTCTAGCTTGGATGCTAATCTTGAACGTGTCGCGATTCTCATCCACGGTAACTTAGTCTATCTTGTGCACATGAGTCAAACACTTGACCAACATCATGACATGATTTTCCTAACCAGCTCCTACCAGTATAATGCATGAAATTTCACCATCCAGGAAGCCAACTCCCTAACCAGGCTGCCGTTTTGTTGTTGTTTTCGTGGCCCCGAGATCGTGAAGTCGAAAAACATGCCCGAGCCGGTCCTCGAAGCAACGGAATCCACCAATGCCGCCATCCAGGCGTGATAGAATCGTGACATTTCATCCACCTTGTTGTCGGCAAATGCGGCCAAAGGGTGTCAGTTTTTGGAGATTTTCTGAATGTTTCAAAAGTTGTCCCTTGAAAGAATGTCCATTTTTGTTTCCAGTTCCCCACAAAAGATGAAATGAAAAAGCAACAGGGGCACAGCAAAAAACGGGGAAGGGGTTGAAAAAAAGGGCATTTTTCGTAGCTGATCTCTGTCAACGCCCTGTTGGAGGCATGCTTGGAGGAGGGTTGTTCCGTCGAGGCGCTCATGGAGTTGGACCAAAAGTTGGCCAAGGATGAGGCAGAGATGGCAAAAAGTGGATCTTGGAGGATTATGCCCGAAATATCAGGTTTGTCATAAATATGGTTACCCACTAACTTGCCAGAAGGTGGGGTGCAACTTTTAAAGCTAAAGTGTGAGGGTTGCCTTACTTGTTGTATTTAGCGTCTAAGCCTAAGCATTTCTAATTTTCGGATTTCGGGATAATCCTCCAAGTTGGTGTTTTGGATGGTCTGGGACAAGCCAAATTCCGGGGGTGTGGCATGTTTGGGGTGTTTCTGTTGGCACCTGGTATGTCTTAAGGCCACCATCAAGAGCACCTTGGATACTTTGCACAGCAGCCAGGCTGAGGAGTATTCGGAGGAGCCTTGACTTGGAGACAAGGTTTGAACCATCGCCATCCCTGAAGAGTTACCAAAAAAAGAAAAACCACCAAGATCACCGTTGTGAGTGGGATTCCATTTTAGCTTGACATCAGTGGGTGGTGGCAAGGCTTTCCATGCATAAATGCACGGGGATGATGCTTCAGGCTTGCAAGGGGGTACTTGTCATAGCCACGATCAGATCCCGTTTGCAAAAGAAAACTCATTTTGCCGGAAGAAAGGTCTTGCAAGTGTGAACTCATCGGTCGCTGCAGGAGGGCAGTGAGCAGATTGCTTGGCTCAGCAACTACCTTGATCGCAGTGGCAGCCTTCGAGCGCAGCTGCAGGTAGCCACCTTTGAATGTTTGTAAGACATAAGACTAGGTTTTCTCTTTTCTGGTAACCTTGAGCCCACTTGACTGCCTTGGGTTTTTGTTTGTTTCGGATACTGTATTGGTAGCTGATGGGAGTTTCAGTTTCCAAAATTTTGGCGTCTCTCCGTCGTCACCAGCGCCACAGGCAGTGAAGACCTTGACGGCCGAGGGCGATCTGGTGGCCCAGATCATGCGTGCGGCCGCTGTGGCCTTTGGTGGCGGTCGCAAGGGTGACTATCCCAAGGCAGCCTGGCGAAACTGAAATACTGCAGGTACCGGAAGTGGAGGAAAGATGAGGAAACATTGATGTTTTTTTTAAAGACATATGTGCGGAAAAGACACTTGAAGATTTCACGAACTCGCACCTAAATGAGTTACCCGAACGCCTCTACCTGGTTTTCTTCATCAATCACCTGTATTGCAGAGGTGGGCGTGTCGCCTTACTCCTCTTGAGCGGATCCACGATGGTTGTGGACATTTCGTTGAGGTCACAAAGGTATTCGTTTCTGCTAGTTAAAGATGAAGGAGCTGAAGGTAATTCAATCTTTGCACAGGCCGGCTGTTTGGTTGCAAGTCATCTCAAAGTGAATCTGGCACAATGAGATTCCATACATTTTCTTCTTTTGGTTGAAACACACTCGGCCTCTATAGCTAGATGATGATATCGAGGCATATAGGTTCCTAGCGATCGGCCAAACTACGTGACCGGTGCTCAAGTTCACCAAAGCTTGAGCCGGTTCCCGGTCAAAAAGGCGTCATTTCTTGGGAAGTTATTAACTTGGAGGATGGTGGAGGGGTTCGATGATTTTTGTTGGAAAAGGTTCCTAGCAAAAATGCTAATTGAGAAATGGTAATGACTTGGAGGGTCTTGGATTTTTTTTTGGGAGGTTCATTCCAAATGGGGAAAGCCTTTTCATTGCGCGCAAGGCTTTAATTTAAGAAAGTTCATGTTTGTGTGCAGTCTGATCTCCAGCCTGCATCTCCAAGCCCCGACTAAGATGACTCCCACCGCAGTGCTTAAGTTTTTTCCCGAGGATGTGCAGCGACAAGAGTGCATTTCCTTGCATGAAATAATTTTGGTGTCCATCAAACGAAGAAAACTACCAGGATTGACAAGCAGTGCCTTAGAAGTTGCAGACATGGGTTTCTTGAAAAGCATGTAGATCTTGACTATGGTGATAATGTTCAGCCTGTTCAGCTTCCTGATTGTCTTTACAACTCGACTTTTTGAGACGCCATGGCGCACCCAAAGGCCTCCACAGTGCAGTTGTTTTTGTGCGTTGCGTGTGATGCTGACGTTGGTGTGTTTGCAATTTCAAAGCTTTGCGAACTGATGCGCAGGTGAGGGCAAGGAAGACGCTACCACTGACACTTGTTCTAGGTGTGCGCTGCGGGACAAAGCACTTGCTATTGACATAGCTGGGAATCAGTTTCTATGTTTGGTATTCATGAGTAAATTTTCGAATGACCAGATGAAACAATCTCCGAACCCAAGACCGAAAGGTATGCAGGAATCAACCATCTCCAGTTGTTTTGAGGCCTACTGACCTGGTCATGTTCCATGTTGGATTTTACAGGCAGCTGGTCCAGGTGGGAAACCTCAAGTGGACACAATTATTCCATGACATCTGCAGGGGACTGTTCTCAAAGACTACAACACTTTTGAATTTGAGACGTTTCCTGTGCCGTGTTGGAGTACTAGAGTTAGAGGCGTTCAGTAATTCTCGCAGCTTTTTCTTTTTTTTGACTTTGGGCCTTAAAGGCTATGCTGGTTCTGCGATGATTTTCTTGACACATCCATTGTTCACAGGGTCTGTATCCCCCATCACAACCAGTTTCGCCTCATCCTCTAGGCTTTCAGTGCGCCAGCAAGGACCCGAGGGATTGAAACGGAAGGGGCTTCCAGGAGGTTTTTGAAAGATGAGGCCATGGGAGGTTTGTATAGGAGCAATGTTGGGATGCTCCATAAAAGCACTAGAATGGCTACTGGGAGGCTTTGTTTTCTGTTTTTTTGGCTGGATGGGGCTGGATCTCAACATGAAACTTCACGTTCCAATGCGGCGGTGCATTCCAATGGGAATGGATGGGCAGGAGAGGTTGTCCGGCTGGCCTTTCCGAGGCATAGACGGGGTCATTTGCTTCACACAGTTGCTGGGGATGGTCCGGAGTAGGGAGATTTCATGAAGTCTTCTAAAGGGGTATTCTAGAGATGAATCAGGAATGATGACAGCTACATGTAGATAGGCGCACAAGGGCACATTTTACATATGTATGACCACACGCAGTACTTCTTCATATTTGTGATGATGGCAGCGGTATATTTGAACAGACTATTGAACAGACCAAAACTAAACACAAAATACCTACATATAAAAATCGAAAAACACACACACAAACACACTGTATAGAAATGTGTATGTAATTTATGTATCTATATATATATATATACATATTATATATCACAATAGTACGCAAAATCAAAGTCATATCCATAAAAGTTGCAAGGTCATAGAAGTTTGATGCTTTGAGCCAATTTTCATGCACCTCTTTGACGACAATGCGCAGCCAGGGCCAATCCGGGTGGAGCAGCTGAAAAACTTCGCCTCGCGAAGATTGAGAAGGAACAGGCGGCTGAGGGCTGGACGGACCAAAAAAATTGGGGCTTACTGTTGATGGCTGAAATCCGGGTATCACCAGTTGAGGTTGGTAATTTATCCCATTATTTACAAGGTTGTAGCACCATCCCAGGTTGTTGGCTTTGGGATTTCTGAACCATCAACAGTATCACAAGCAGCTTTTTTTCTCCTTTTGGTGGGTGAGTGAATTATTCGGTGGTTGAGCAGCCCACTTTTGTACAGGAAATCCAACTGATTTTTTTTTGGGACCCAACAGAGCACAGCCAACAGGTGAGCAATGGAAGGTCACAAATTTGCACTTCTGGAGTTTGATTTTTGACCCTCAGTCTCTCAAGTGACCGCCCACCAAAAATGGAAGGTGCCTTCTTGATTCATTTCCCCATAGTAGTTGTCGGAGATCAAGACTCTATAGTGACTTTGCACTTTGCATGTATTCAAGTTTCATTCTCACATGCAGTGCTTCCTCGTTGCCTCATCAAACTGGGCAAAAGAGCACTGCACTGGTCCTGCGCCAGGAAAGCGCCTTGCAACTTTGCTCAATGGCAGTTTCCCTTGCTCAGTGCAACCGTTTCCTTTTTCTACCTACCCCTTCTGTTCGCAACTTTGTTAGCTTTCTCAAGAACCATCTTTTCACACGACGGTTTCGCCATCATGATTGTGGATCATCATGAAGTTCTTGGGCTCAGGGCGAAGCAGAAGGAAGAAGAGGAGGATTTAGACGGCACGACCGGGGAGAAGGTACAGGCTGCATCAGTTTCTCGGATTCGATTATATAGTGGGGGCTGGGCACTGAGTAAAGGTGGGTTATCTAGATTCAAATGATGTATTGATGTACATAAATAAATGCATGCACAAAATTCTAATGGCACTGGAGAGAGGGAGAGATAGATGTACAAACGCACTATATGTTTCTAGTGAAGAAAACAGTGCCGCACTGAACGCAATCTTTACGACATGGTTGAATTGAGATGGTGCAGCTTTTGGGAGCTTATGATCAATGCGTTTGGCCCAACATAGTGAAAGGCTGTGCGTTTGCCAGTGGTTGCGACTTCACTTTTTGTAGCAACTGACACTTTTTTCCCCGTCCTTGGCCCAGATTCTGACGACATATGCTTTGTTCTTCATGAAGCTTGGCATGGTCAAGATGGATGGGAGTGCTGATTCAGCGGAATGAACCACTTGAGTCACTTGAACGTTTGAGCTGCAGCTGGGCTCCTTAAGTTGCTGATTGCCATTTTCACCCAATCACCTGTTGCTAAGAATACCTTTGACCCTCTTCACAGTGGTGCTGCTGGGCATTTGGACACCGGGGACCGAGATTGACCGCGGAGTGTGGGGCTTGGTAAGGCAAGTTGCATGTATGGAGTGAAGTGAACCTCTTCCTTCTCCAAATAGCTTTCGACACCGCGACGCCCTGAGATCCCGGCGGATTCGCCCAATCGAAGCATGGGAGCCATTGCTCGGTATGACGAGCAGATGGACCAATTGAGGCAGATGGGGGTGACGGGGTAATGGGATGGGGACTTGGGTCATTTTTGCAGGATTTCTCCATTTCCAGGCATGATTCACATGATCTCATGTTATTTCCCCTTCAATGGTGTTGAAGTCAACTGTTAACTTTTTTTGGATCAAGAACTTCGGAAGATACGGAGTGCGACTGTGACAGAGGTGTGCGCTGGCATGTTCCGTCAGGAAGCAGATGGAAGAGAAGGCCTTGGAGGAAAAGGAGTACTGAGCCTCTGCTTCTCGGAACTTTTTGCCATAGATTCGTCAACTTCTTCGTGACCCATGTTGAGGGACAGAAGTTTCACTGCCGTGCGATTTAAGACGAATCAGACCTAGATATTCTATGACGCTGAAGGCTGGGACATCATCAAAAAGCCACTCAGAAGCTCGCGGGCGAAGATGGGTGCGTTTTGAACTGCCAGCAATGCAAGCAGTCACACACTTGGAGTGACAGACTGCATGACATGATGTAGTCATGCCAGTTTCGGCTCAACTTTCTGGAAATTTGCTTGCAATCGCTTACATATGTTGGCCCAATCTAATTTTCTTGCGGTGCAAGGCATTTTCTTGTAGTTTGACATGAATGAAGCTCAGATTTGGTTGAATCGAAGCCCAAAACCGAATTCTTGTCAAAACCTTTTGGAACCGTTTTGTAGTTCCCTATGGGTCAGCCAAGCCTCTAGATAGCCTTCAAGTACCTGCGGGATCAAATAATTTGAGAGCGTCTCATCTATGGCCACAGCGCTGAGATGGACCACCACAACTGTGGTCCTGAGTATTGTGTCGAATCTTGCCTTATTTGGCTTCATCCAAAGGGTCGAATCTATGCACTGCCAGTGCCGAACTTGCAAGCTTGGGGAGCCCCCCTTCTTGCACAACTTCTTTGGGAATTGTTTCTCTGTAAGTATGAAAGTAAAGTAGTAAGCAGAAAACCTGCATCAGGCATTATGGAGGATGATGTCCTTTGTTTGTTCTGTACGAGGGTAGGGCTTCAAAACAGATTATCCCCGATTGCTGATGATTTGAAAGTGGGGGGTGGCGGGCAACTGGCATTCTTCAATGTTCTTGCGGTCAATGAATGGTAATCAGCAATCACCCTCTAGTCCTCACACTAGTTTGACCCAGCACTACTGCTTAATTCTTTGGCAAACAAGATGAAGATGGGAAGGCCACAGAACATCAATGCCTCAAGTAGTCTCTTCTGTTTGAATCACTATCATGGCCCCAGGAAAAGGGTGCCAGCCGCTGCCAAAGATGCGCGATGTAGACAGCACTCAAGAGGAGGAGCTGGACATATTCTGGCAAAGTGACAAGCCAAGGGCACATGATGCAAGCCATAGCTATGTCAGCTGTGTATCTTGGATATATAACTTACATGATACAGTAGAAAAATCTAGAGAATGTATACTGACTTTGAGCTGATAAGATGGAATGTCAGTTTATTGCATACTGGATAATTTTCATGTACGGATGATAGTGTATATATTTGTGTGCACGCACATATACATACATATTATGCGGTGAACTTTGAGGGGCACGGTGTTCAGACACGTAGCTGGACATGTTGAGACGTTTGGTCCAAGAGTGGTCCTGGCCAAAAGCCGTCCTGTCACTGCTTCGGGCCGCAGTGGCAGAAAAGAATGGCTGATATCCATCATTGAAGATAGATGACATGGGGTCATGGGGCATTTATAAGTTATGCTACATATGCACGTTGTTATACTTCATGTTATATATATGTTTCTGCTATTTTACGCTATGGCAAATCTTCACATACAGTTTAACCGCTCCTTGCGTGACCGCGCTAGGAGAAGGAGAGCAAGCGCAAGGTGCACTTGGCCAAGCAACGCGTTAGGGCTGTGATAGGAGGAACCATCCTGCTGCTTGAATGAAAGGCCCCCTGGGCCATGGCTGTAGGGAGCCACCCATCTCACTGTTCAGATTGAAACACAAGGAAGTGAGTGATGCAAAACAAGCAGAGCAGGTGTGTAGCAAGTTATGAGTTGGGTTGCAGCCACTGATTAGTACAACTTTTTCTTTGACGATGAGGCGTTTCCCTTTCCTTGGCCCCTGGTCTTTTTTCTTTGTCTCCTTCTACCCAGGCTACAAGGCATCAAGTTTTGCCGCCGCTGGCGCAAATGCCCTGCAAGCTTGCGTTTCATGGTGTCCGGCTGCCTGTTGGGTTGGTGAATTGTTGTGAACGCCATGGACCGCAGAGAATTTCAGTGCCCAGGGTTAGCCAGTCAAACATACAATTTTCGAAGGGTTTATATTTTGATGTTCTGGTTTTCACTGTTGACCTTTTCAGTGTAGCACGATGAGTTGCTAATGAAAATGGCATGTAGACGTTGTCGACAAGCTTCAGGTGGGTGCTCGTTTGGCTCCTGTTTTTGGACTACTTGTTGCCCCAAAGGCCTGGCACAGTGAAGCTGCAGGATGAAGAGTTAGATCCAACTGTGGGCTTGCAACATTGGCAGGCTTGAGTTCTCCAATGCTGCAGAGGCTTCGAGAATGAGAGAAAGCTACTGATGGAACGAATTTCGATGAAGCGCCTCAAAAATGGTGTGACCTTCCGAGAGAATGAGAAGGAGACTGAAAAGTAATGGACCTAGAGCATTTGGATCCATTTGGCAGGAGTCACATGGAATCCCACCATTGTTTGGGTGGGGCTTGGTGCGGTCAGGTGCAGGAAACTTCTCGCGAGGCATGGTTTTTTGGAGCTGGGGGGGTCGGGGGAGGCTAGGAATAGAACCACTTTCACTGATTGCCATTATTGATGGGTTCTTTAGATATAGATCTTAGATGCTACACAAATAGAACTTTCTGAATAAACTGAAATTTCACGACTATTCAACTACTGGAGCACTCACATGTCTTGGTAGAGATGGGGAAGTGTGGATTTTCTCCGCTTTTGCGACCAAGCGCGGCAGGTCACTTTGCCTCTTCCAACTTTACCTCCAATAGAGGAAACAGCACCAGCCTCCGTGGATCAGGAGACCATTGGGGAATGTTGCAAAATTCTTGCATTCGGAAGGCCGATGATTTTTGATCCCAGTTGATATTGTCCAGGAATTTCAGTCTAAGATTGCTGCAGATTCTTCATCGTTTTTACATTTTGAACGCTAGGATTCAATTGCAAACCGCTTTTGATGTTTTTTTGGGTATCAGGAGTTGCCTCTTCCAACTGTGCCTCCATTGGAAAATGCACCAGCAGCGGTGGAACAGGTCCATAAAAAAAGTAGTTGCAATCCTGTTGAACAAAGGTTGCAGAAAACTGACGTGTTGAGGAATGATTTGAGCATTTCTTTTTGCAAGGCGCTTGGACCTTGCGATTCAATGATTGCATTTAGTTTGGCCGGATATTTTTCTATCAGGAGTTGCCTTTTCCCACTCTGGCGCCAAAACCAGCAGCTGTGAATCAGGTGCTGTTTGGGAATTGTCTCTTCTCATCTCATGTCCACTTGGCGATCTCATGGAACGTACTTATTGTTCGTGGTGTCTATAGATATGAATTATTCTTTTGCATTTTCACACGCGCACTTTTTTTTTTGAACATATACTGTGGTCATCTACCCGTTGTACACATTTTGAATTGTACAGCATCTTGGTCCTTTTTCTACTTTGTGTTACTGGTAAAAGGATCTATATAATATAATTATCTATAAACAGTATGTAGAGATATCTTTCAGCGCTGGCTACTGTCGGCAAGCTGATTGTGCTCAGAAGAAGAGATTAGACGTTTGCAAGTGAGTCACGAGATATCCTTACTGCAAGCTTCTCCTGCAGTAGAGGAACTGCCACCAGCAGCTGAAGTGCAACAGGCGAGAGGGTGTTATGCAATTTAAGTCTTCACACGACCGCTTCTTTTCGACATCTGTTTGACCAGCCTTCAACTGCCTATGAAACGTACACTAACCGTGGACTTTTTTAAAACATCGGCGTGCCTGGTTGGGCGAAGTAGGCGATCACTTTCGGTGCAGCGGACTCTATTGCTGATGCTGAAGCTTCTCCTGAGATACCACCTGTTGGGCAGGCAGGAACGGAAGGGAGGGAGCGGTGCATCCGATTTGATTGATATGTTTCAATTGGATCAATGAGGTCGAAACCACAAACTAGGCACTCTAGAGAGGTGATTGCTGCAGGTGAAAGGAGTCTCAGAATTGGCATGTCAGTTGAAATCTGATGTACCATGACTCCACCTTTGATTGTTTTTCACGTATTTTTCGTAAATGTTTTTCGTTTTTCCATGTTCCCACGGCCGCGCTAGCGTTTAGGAGCCACTTTCCATATCTTTGGGCTCTCTGCTGGAAGATCGGAATTTAACACCGGCACATGTGGCTTGGAGATAATTCGGGAGTCGTTTTTGTGGTTAGTATCGATTGAAGGATGCGATTGGAGGCACCAGTGATGCTTGCCAGACAGCAATGAGCAAATTCATGCCAGAGTTTGAGGTTGTGCATATGTTGTATGCAAGTGCAACGTTGCAGGTACCATGTAGTTAGATGTAAGTGTACACTGTACATACACGCTGATCTGGAAAAAATGATGAAAAATGAGTGTATGCAGGGCGGGTATACCTACATCTGCGTTGGTGCTATTTGCAATTTTGATTGCAGACCTTTTGCAAGAAGGATTGCTCAACTGGGCGTTTCCAACGCTCAACGTGACACAGGTCAAGGTGGGCCCTGATCAGCTGCCGGGTGACTGCTCCACAGCTCATGACACCCTGAGCCCTGTGACGCAGGTTTGGTTGGATGGGCTTTCGGGGAGGAAAAAAGTGAAGGGGGAGATTGCAGGAAATAATGCAAAGGATACAAATGTCTTTGGGTTTGAGGGAATGTGTATGTACATAATGTAGTGCATGGTTTCTGTTTTGTTTCCTTTGTATTGGAGGGGGTCAGAGTTAATCAGATTTGATACAATCGGCGGTTGGGTTTAAGTTGTCATGAAGCAAGCATGGGTCAGGCAGAAGTCAGAGCCAGAGGGTGAAAAAGTGAAAGAATTTCAAACCAAGAATCAACCAAATCTGCGTCATATTTGGCGACATCATAGTACTTTTCTTAGGATATAGATGTTGATACTAGCTGGTATCACTAGAACCGGGCCCCTGGCCTGGCACATAGTGCCTCAGGCGTGCTGCAAGGAGGCGGCCGAGCGTTTGCGCACCGCGGGGCAGATGAGGCGGGTTTAAGTACCCTCCTGGGAATCCCTCCAATTTTGGTACTTTTGAGTCGATGATTTTCCTATTCCCGTTTGGTGGGATATGTGATCGTTCCCTGGAGGGTACACGGTATACCTATACACGTATAGACGAACAGGTTTAGTGTATTTACTGGCTGTTGTTGTTGGTTGAAATCTGGATTTTAAAGCCTGTTTTCCAACTTAGGGATTCAAAAATTAGTCCAAAATTCCGAGATGAGTTTATTTGTTTATTTGAGTGTAGTTCCTGCGTTTATTATGCTTTACTGAGCTGGGGTTCTCCAGGCTCGAATTTTTGCGTAACTCACGGATGCCCTTCAATGTGCAACGCTGGTGGCAAAACTTGGCACCATCATTGCAGAGGACTCCCAACTTGGATGTCTTGGAATTTTTCCAAGGATGGATCTACCGGGGTTAAAGCAAGTGGGAGATTCGAAGATCTGGATAGTTGAAAAAAATATCAAATTTTTATATAAGTCGATTCTTGGTGACAAAAGTGTTTAATTTAACATGAGGTTTTCTGGTAAAAGCCATTTCTGACCTCAGTGGGGGTTGCCACTTTCGAACGGAAACCAGGCTCTACCAGGAACGACAGGAAGCGTATGTGGGGGGACGGCGTTGGACTGCAGTGGCTGTTCTGCTGGTAGGGCAGGTGCAAAACAGATTTATGCTGTTGAGGGTGGAGAAGTTGGGCAAAGTTGGTGTTGCGAATTTTTTTCACAAAGTTTAGGGGAGATTTTGATGTGCACATAAGGCGATTTCCTCCTCCATGGGTTCCCGGGTCTGTTGCAGTTGCGGGAAATGATCTGGCAGGTGCGTGATGGGACACGCTCCCATGTCACAGAGAATATCTACAAATACATTTTCAAGGACGGTTTTGGTGCTGCGGACCCCTTTCAAGGGACCCGATCAGCCGGTTGAATGTCCAGTTTGCTGAAAGGGATCCACCTGTTGTTCCCAGGACTTGCTGATTTCCTCGATCCCATTCCACATTTTTGCAGTCTTGGAGTACACCAGGCCTTGCCTGTAAGCGGCGCTGGTTTCTTTCTTGTTTGCTGTATGATCAGCGTTTGGGTCTGAAGCAGAATCATGGAGTCTACGCTGTATTACCTTCCCTAGAAGTGTTGCGCATTTCCTGCATATTGGAAATCCGCTTTGTTTGGGTGTGTGAAGATTGTGAAGTGTGCCCGCAAAAACTCTGAACAACTTTTCAAGCCGTTCTTGATTGCAAATAGGACGTCCGTCGTTGGACTTCCACAACATTCGCATTTTGAAAGACTCAGAAAAAAACACTGCATTGATTTTTGTAGGACTATAGATGTATGATATATGGATAAGGGGGGGCATAGGGGGCTTCACTTTATTCCCAGGGTTTCACTCAGCCTGAGTTTCTGCTGTTTCTCTCCACCGTGCAGGAATGGTTTCAGCTGGCGCGGTTCAAGGAACAACACCCGAGACTTTGAGGACGACGAGGTGCGTGGTGTGCTCAAACGCTATGGAGGCGCCGTTCCACCTTGGATTTTCCACGAAGCTCATTCCCCCAGCTTTAATAACTGTGGGTTTTTGCTTTTCATAAGAATGGAACTTGGTCCCAAGGTGTTTGTGTTGTGTGTTGCTGTTTTGGGCGCTGTCTGTTCCAGGTGCGGTTGTGATTATTTGCTGTCGTGGTGCTGGGTGGTTGGGTAGCTGCATGTAACGTTTTCTGTCTCATGATCGTGATGGTCCATCCAAGTCCTGTTGATTTGTCTTCGGATTGCGCTTCAACAGACGGTTGAAAGTTGAAAGTCGCTGAGAAGGTGCTGTTGTGGGTGCTGTTGCTGTTTCGGGCAGAGCATTATAAACACAAAGCATGTACACCTCCTTTCAATTCTAACATGCACTTTGGGGCGTATGCTGGTCCCAAGAAGGGTGGCTTGTCACACTGTCGACTCCCAGGCAATTTCACCTTGGTCGAATGGACCTCGGAGGAGAAGAAGATGGCGGAAGTAATGTTGCAAGAGAACTGCACCGCAGGAGGCAAATGCTGATGCAGCAGACTAACTTACTTGGCCTTGGTGATGGTTGTCATTTAGCTTTTCAATTAGGTGGAGTGGAGATGTTGATCGGATGCATCCAGCCGCATGCCATCGGTTTCCGACAACCGGGTGATGTTCCAATTTTCCCCAATTTTGACCCATGACGCGGCCAGCCTCCCTCTTCTACCGGGAAGGTGGGCGTGTCCGCGCCCTTCCCTTGCAATACATGAAGATTACTGCTGCGATGCAACTGATGCGCAAAGCTGAAGAAGAGATGGGCCAACGGTTTGCCTTCGTGGTCAGGCCAGGATGGGTCGATCATTTTCGGGTGTTGTCTCCTTATCTCCTTACTCTTAAAGGTGCTATAGTTATGTCAGGAGCTACATTCTCTCCGAGTCCTGCCTCCGCAGCCACCTTTGTTCACGCAGGATCCGTCCGGATGTGACCTATGCTAGTAGCCTTTCACGATTGCTTCACGGCCGTTGCCGAGCTAAGAATTTAAGAATGTTTCCAGGGCACCAGGGGCGGGGTTCGGGGCTGCCATTCTCAGTAGATGGACTTGGGGGTGCTTATTGAAAATGATTGGCCATGGGACTGGGTTGCTCATGCGGAAGACAGGGTGGCAGATGAGAATTTTGATTTCTGATGGATTTGGGCTTCAGGTTACAACCTCCATTTTTTCATCTCCAGTGACCTGTTTGTTTGTTTGTTTGCTTGCTTGAAGGGCCTTCCACACCCATTCCCCACTTCGAATTCGCAATTCTTGCGTTGTTCCGGGCTTTGCACTATCAGTGATCTCTTGCACCATGCACGATGATGGATTGCCAATCCTAGGCTTACAGGAGGCAAAAGGCCCTGTGAATGACTCGATTCCATCTATGCACCTTGATGACAAAAGGGATGGGAAGAGGTGATGCATGGCGCATCCCCGCAAAGCATATAATGGTTGGATCCAGACATACTTGTAGCTCTGGGATAAGAGTTTAGATTTCAAGATGCATACTCCAAGCTGCCACATGCAAAAGAGGATTGATGACATTGAACTCAAGCCAGGTGAGTTTTGAATTCGCAAGCTTTTTTCTCAACAAGAGGTGTCTGAAATTCAACCCATTTGCCCACTCCCAAACACCCTCCCTCAGCGGACCGAGTTGTGGTTCCATCGGTGGCGGTATGGGTGATGCTTTGTTAATGGCGGATCGCGTTGCGGCGGAAGCATTGGATGTTGTGGCACAGACGGTGCAAGGCTGCCGAGTACCGGTGGATGTGCCTTGGGCCTTGGACCTTTGTTCTGATTCTGAGGGGCTTGAACATAAAGGAAATGGGCACACATATTGGTGGGAATTTGCCTATACAGGTCCTAGATGGCAGTCACAATGATTACACATCATATAGATCTATATATATATATATATATGTATATACTGATACTCGAGTGACAGCGATGTGCAATTTTGTCTCTGGCATTGGCATTGCCGGTGTAAGGTGATAGCAGATCTTTGTTTTGCCATTCTGCATCAGTTGCCGGTAGCACTCTCAGGAGTGTCAGTCTTGGAGTTACCTACAGAACGAATGCCTGAAAGTCTCGACCCTCTCATCTGGTGGATTGATTCAAGAACTTTGTCAGCAACTTGGTAGCAACAGAAAGGAACAGACCAGGAATCGGGACATGTGACATGTGTACCTTGTTTTTTGATTCCATAGATGTTGGCAGTAAGGAAGAGCAGATTGGCACCATGATTTTTTTTTGGTGCTAGTACAAAAGACTGGGAGTGCAGAGCTTCATTTGATTTTGCGGATGCTGTCGGTGTTCAAACTTGCTAGGCATGGATGGATTCCGACGGTGCTGCGCCATGGCATCCCGCTGCTCGGTTGGGTAGTGTGGGATCCAAAGATTTCTTGGGAATGGAATCTTATTGGCCCTTTTTCCAAAGCCAATTTGAAGGCACCGTTGTTTTTTTTTCCAATCTCATTTGTCAAATCATGCTTCAGGATTCGTTTTGCGAGCTTTGGAAGTCAGTCTAAGTCTATCCAAGCCTCCCTGGAAGTTGGCATTTTAAAGGCCCCCCCAAAACTCGAATCTTGGGTTTCACTCAAGACTCAGCATTTTCTAACAAAGGGAATCACTAAATGTCCCCATTTTAAAGCACAAAAAAGGGGTCCGTGAAAAAATTGCCGGGTGCCGGTGAATCTTCATGGATCTTCAATCTTCACCCTAAGCAGTCCTTCAGGACGACCAACTGTGGCATCAGTGGGCAGTTGGGCACCAACCGATGAAGAGCCCAAAGTGAGGCTCAGATAGGCATTTGCATCAAGCCATCAACAGAACCCAAAGACATGGTTCTCAGCTGCGATGGCCCAATGAAGCTAGCAAAAGATACATTCTGGCCAGTGTGGGGCGCTGAAACAGATTGTCCATCTTGTTGTGAATATTGGGTTTGGACTGCAGAGACAGCTTGCTATGAAATTCCAGGAGCAAGCCTAAGAACTTGTACCAGTTTTTGAACGTTGGAAATTCATACCTATGCTCCTGCAGTTTCTGTATGAGCATATTTCTGCATAGCTTGCCGTATTCGCAGCTTCAAACATGCAAATCATACTCGCAAAAAGGCAATTAAAACTGCAACTCCTTTGGACATCCACGCCAGCATGTAAATCCCAACAAGCCGTCGCACACATGGAAATACCTCTCAGAGAATATAGAACCTCAAATGACTCAAATGATCTTTGCATCCTGGCCTTTGCATCCTGAAGATCAGGATCTGAAACATGGATGTGGCAAAGGCCCGGCAAGAAAGGGGGTTAACACGTTCCCGGTCAGTCGCTCCCAATGTCATCCCCTCAGGCACTGCGAGAGCGCCACACGTGCCGGGCCTTTGACACATCGCAAGATGTGCCTTGGGAGCTGGTTGAAGTCTTGTTGGAGACGGCCAATTTGGCACCCTCAGGAGGCAACACACAGCCATGGCACCTCTATGTGACATGGCATGAAATGTTGGGAAGGAACCAGTGCTGTTGAGTTTTTTTTGTTGAATGCTTTGCATTGGACTTGTTTGAGGAACTTTTGCAATTCTGTGGGGCCCTGTGGGGGAAGATGTTGAAAGCCGACCCCACCTTTGATTGTTTTGGTGTTCTTTGGAGAGTTTTTTTTTAAATCCAAGGTGGTTTATAGTGACAGTGCACAAGCTGATGTCACATGCTTGAGGTGGTGACTGGTGCCAGCTTGGCTGCATTGACTGACGCCGCAACTCAGCATTTGAGCGGCTCCAGTGCGTCCTCGGTTCCATTGGAGTACAAGGTGTATCCCAACAAGGAGGACTTACCGACTGATCTCCACAAGGCTTCACCCTCTGGTTGAAGGAAATGTATGGAAATTTCGCATTTGTATAACGCCTCCCCTGGCCCTGCCGAAGATGTCCCCTTCCATGCCGCTTGCAAACGTCGCAGGCCTACATGGGTCGACGCATCAAGGTAGCCCAGGACATGTGGCAGCTGATGGGGGTAAAGCGAGAAGACAAAGTGCAACGTGCCAAAGCGTTGATGGAGAACTTTCGCTTCTGGGGCGCGCCAGTGGGAATCATCGTCACGGTGGATCGTGTCTCGGACGTGGTTTGGGTTTTTGTTGAGCAGCATTTTGTATTTTTTTAAACGCAGCTTGCTCAATTGTAGTATTTGTGCATCATCATGCTGTAGCTGCGGTGAGTCGTTTTTGCAGCGTGAATTCGCTGAGCAGTCTTTCCATCAGATCTTTAGCTAATGACATACATGCTCTCCGTATACCTTTGAATTTTTGCATCTTTAAAATGAATTACGTGTTAAAAATAATTTACAATAATATGTATATCTTTACATAAACACCCACACATAGAGTAGACACACACACACACACTTTTATTGTTCTGCTTCTTCTATCCAAGGTGGAGGTGACAAGAATTCCTGGGGTCATACCGGGATGTTTCTTCAAAGTCTGGCCCTTTTAGCTGTGCAACATGGCTTGGCCACGGCCATGCTGGAAGCCTGGGGAAACTTAGGGAGCTGTGTGCCTTGGTGCCAAACAACGGGGATCATACCTGGGTTAGTAGCTTAATAAGGTGGTGGCAACCACCAATGATAAGGGTACGCACAATAACAAGGGGGTGATTTGTTGGAAGGTGAGGTGGTGGCATTGGATTTGGTCAACAAATTCACATGGAAAAAATGGATACAGCTGGGACTGGTGACGTTTCCTGTCCACGGTCCGTCCAACTTTCCAACTGTTGAGGTTTATGATGCTCTCGACATTCCGATGGACAGGGAGATGATTTGGTGCCTTGGATTCCAATTGATCCAACTCGAAGCCGCCACGGTTGATGGTTCAGAAATCCGGCAAACTCACCAGTTTGAGGTTGGTAGTTGAAATCCCAGTATATTATTTACATATTTTTTTGACATCCCAGGTGGTGCAGGATTTCAGCCATCAACCGTATCATTGAAACTATATTTCGACGGCAATATAGAATGTTTGATACGCTGCGAGTGTTGGCAGAACAAATGAGGACACAGGTACAACTTTAAAGATGAGATGGTCACCACCACTAGACACACATCCCCGAAGAGTCAGGGCAGTCTGTTGGAGACTAAAATCATTCAGCAATCCCTATTTACGCGACCTTATCCAGAATCTTCTGGAAGTTCCCCTGCAACTTCATCTGGAACCTTCCGCTACCCAAAACTTTCTTATGAACTTGGAACCTTCATCTGTATCTGCAATTTGCTGGAAGCTGTGTTGACAATTTTCATAGAATTCTGCCTGGAACCTGCTCCAGAAACCTCCGGAACTCAGCTGGTACCGTTAGATTGACTGACACCCCTTTTTGTTGGGTGCACCCCCGCACACACACATGCACAGATAATATATATATATATATACATACATCTGTAGATTATATACATATAGACATCATATAGATCATGTAGATGGACCTGTCTCTTCAAAAACGACTATCTATGTCTATACATGTTATATACGGAGGCAGTATCTTTCGATGGAAGTCTGCCGGCTGCCGAAGGTGCGGAGTGGCCTTGGGATACCCAGACCGAACTTCGAAGTTGAGTGCCATGGCGACGGAGCGCAGGACGCTGGGCAATTTTTGCAAAGTGTGCACCCGCGTGGTTGCTTGGCCTTTGGACAAGGAAAAAAGCCCGATTTACTGTAGGAAAAGTATGGTATGTGATGGTGATGATGATGATGATGATGATGATGATGATGATGATGATGATGGTAATTGTAGTGATGATGCTAGTGGTGGTGGAATTCCAAGCCTGAAAGACGAGGGGGAAACGGGGCCCCTTTTTGAATGGGAGGTCTTGTTTGCAGCCTAGGAACCCAAGCGCTCCAAGCTGTAGCAGGCGGGGATGCTGGGCATCAGCCATTCAAGGATTTACACCTAGGTCCTATAGGTGTTTTTTGGTTATTTGATGTTTGCTGTTTTACCTTCCAATTAAATTCAGTCAACCTTAATATCAGTCAACCTTCAATCTATAGCAATGGAAAAATTCTCAGATTCGGAACTGCAAAAAATAAACCCACCGAATCACTGATCACCTGCCACTCCCCCCGAAGCTGGTTTTTATTGGCTCAAAAACACCGAGCCCTGAGAGTTGGTGAAAAATCGCAATGGCGGAACCTTCGGAAGAGGTTGGCCGATTGAAGGGACATGGCTGGTACAGTCCGGGATCAACTCATATAGCTGGCAGGAACATGAACCCTGAGGATGTAGGATATTTCATTGCTACAGGGTAGATTTCCAAGATGTCCTGTGGTTTCAGAGGACAGAAGTCTGATTTTTTATAGAGCCAAATTTTGTCACCTGGGACGATGGGCCAGTCTACTGTGCTGGCTTGTTATGGATGATTGTCAGGGGCTTCAGGGTCCAAATGCCATACAAAGAATCAGTTGCAGGATTCAATGATTGCCAAGACCTTTGGAAGTCCTGATTTTTCTCGATTCTTGCTCCAACTTCTTATGCTTCTTCAGATTGGCAGGTCTCTGAGTTTGTTCTCGATGCTCGATATGGTGATGGAGAGGCCGTGCAGGCAGCCCTTGCAACTGGCATAGAGGCCGCAGAGCATGTTTTTTGAGATTCATTCTCTTAGGCATTTTGAATTGATGTTTTTTTGCACCTTCACCTAACTATTTGAATTTAACCTTCATAGCAGCCAAAGAAGCGCAGGAGCAGGATTAAAGAAAAAAGGATGATGAAGGCTTTCGAAAAAAAAGACTGCACCTTTGCACCTCCTTCAACCATCATTGGTGTCTGCAACATGGGATCTCAGTCGGTTATACCATCATGGGATTCTAAGGGTAAGGAAACAAGGCCTTATCAGCCACCATGATCCCTTAATAAGGCCTCATAAGGCCTCATTTCCTGGGAGGCCTTGGCATTGCGGGGGTTGCCCTTAGAGATTCCCATGATATCTCCTGACTTGGGCCGTTTTCTCCTCAGGTCAATGCCAAGAGCCATGGAGGTTCCACCGCCCTTTTGATGGCCAGTGCCAATGGGCATTTGGACATTGTTCGCACGGGGAACCCAGACATGTTTCGGAGATATTTGATGTGAGTACATTCAAAAAGATCATGCATCGTATTTTTTGATCTTGTGGGTATATCCCAGAATTCTACAGCGCGCCAATTTGGACGAGTTTTCAATTGTCACAGGCCCGGCATATGTGTAGTCGCAGGATCTTAACTGTGCTTCAGGGCATGTATTTCCACATGTACATTCTAATATTGTAATGGGTCAGGAACATTGTCATGCCTCCCAAAAGCATTTTGCAAAACAAAAAAGGCATCCCAAAGTGGCACTTCTCCATTAGGTCGCTTGCTTGAAGCAAGAGCTTCTCCAGATTTGGCCAATGATGCGGGCAATTGCCCTCTACACTGGGTACCTTGGTCGCCCCACATTCTCCTCACATCCTATGGGAAACTGCCTGCATCTTTCAGCGAAGCAAGGCCTGCTTGAATGGTCACCTCGAAGTGGTAAAGGCATTGGTTGCGACACGTGCCAATCCAAACGTCTACAATGACTTCAGGAAGAGGTGCAGCTGTGCAGCTGATGGGGTTTTCAGCTGAAGATTTTGGAGATTTTGGTGGATACACAGATTGCGCAATGGTGGATGCTCAGGGATTGTATTCAAAATGGATCTTGTAGCTGTAGCAACACAGTGACACATGCCATTTATACATCCGCTGTACATATTGTTAAGAGTGTTAGACTTAGGATTTAGTAGCTAGCTGTCAAGCTGCGGGCCTTCAGGCCGTTCGATGAAGCCTTCAGCAAGATCCTGGGCCTGCACTAAGACTTGCGAACACAGAAAATTTCTAGTTTTTTGAGAAGGGCTACCACCTATAATTTCTGAACCAACGTCACCGAATTTTTCAGCTTGGGAGCCAAGATTTGAACATGACACAAGATAGCCCAATATCTTTGTCGTTTTTCGTATGGTTCGGTGTAGTCGCTTCAGTCCTTTCAGCCCAGGAGCCACAACGAGATCTGCGAAGCCCTGGCCTCCCTCACCGCCTTCGAAGACGATACTATCGGTGAAGCGCCGGGCGAAACGGGTGAAGCCGGACTTGCAGAGGAGGAAGGGAGAGTCGGGACTCGGGGTGGCCAATGGCATGGTGTGATGTACATCTTTGGGAGATTTTGGAGATCAATGAAGGTCAGAATCTACAAAAAGGAGGTGTGACGGCATGCTACAATGGTTGTAAGGTGCTTAAGGGAAGTTGATGTCACTTCCCCCGTTTTGGATGTCCATTCAAAAGATCCTGTCATAGAAAGATGATTTATTTTTGAAAGTTGAAACAATTATATACACATGAAAACGGCAGCAGCCAACTAACCAACCGACAAACCATTGGCAGGAGCAGAAATCAGCCGTGATTTTGGGCATTGGGAATCCGCTATTGGATATCTCTGCCGAAGTCTCGCAGGAGCTCAAGAGTCACTTGTTTTTTCTTGAACGATTTGCGGCGGACAGGCAAGTGAAAACGGATATATAATCTATGTAGATGTACAGTGCATAATATTTGTATATAGATACACTAGCGAAACTGTGTCACAACTCAACCCTTTCCCTCGTTTCAACCCCTGAAAGCAATATTAAAAAGCTTGGGACGTACGGCGCCGCTGGATGCAGGACACCTTGGACCGTTATGGTTTGAAGCTTGGTGATGCCATCCTTGCTGAGCCCAAACACGAGGCTTTGTATGAAGAACTCACCCAGCTGAACCATGAAGCCCGGCAGCAAATTGGGTGAAAACTCGGTGAGGGAAACGAAACGGGCTTCGGCCAAGACATGACGGTTTGGTCCTATGAAATATTTTGCAGGATAATTTGGTTAGAAAGCTATTCCTTTGAGGTAGATGCTGTTGGTAGAATAAAGTAATCAAGCAGGGAGGTCTTCCTTCGCCGGTGCATTTGGAGCTGAAACAGTGCTTTTTAACACTGGCCATGTGCTTATTTTACCGAAAGCAAGCTGACGGAAGGGTTGGAACATGTTACTGCTATAAATCTGACCGCAGGGAGAAGAATTCCAACAATGAACTGAATATTTCTGCAAGTTATGGGATGGGATCCATGATTGACCTTGATATGTTGGATGGCCCACTGATAGCCATCAGTCATACAAGATGCTGGGATGTCTTTAAGATGCCGCTAGAGATAGGTAGAAATTGGAGGAGTCGACGTCTTTTGCCCATCGGCAATGGGGGCGACAGGTCAAATATGTCGCGGGCGGTGCCACTCAAAACTCCATCCGCGTGGCACAGTGGATGCTACAGGACGATGCAAGCTGATTGGGTTGCACTCTTGCGCCATGTAGCGCACCTGTTTCGTACCGAAAGTCAATGAATTTCAATAAAGACTTAACAGGCATGGAGGGCGTATCATCAGCGCCCACTGGCTCACAGCTGGTCCCCGTTCGTCAGATCTAAGCATATTTGTCTGGCAAGCAGATTCCAACACTCCACCCGCCTCACTGCAAAGTGGACGGTCATCAGAGGTAAGATCACAGCCAAGTCAGATTTGCATTACGTACCTGACGCCCAGATATCTTCCAGTTGTTTGAATGCTTCACCATCAAATCATGCACTGACCTACAATTCTTTTAGGAGCCTCAACTCATGTCCTGGTCACTTTAGTCTTACAACAACTTTCCTTGAGGAGCCCAAGATGACTGCCTACATGGGCTGCATTGGAGATGATGCCTGTGGTGAAAAGTTGCAACAAGCATGCCAAGAGGATGGTGTGACCACCAGGCACTGCAATCAAGAGACTGACCGGTGCTGTTTTCCTGATGTGGAGTAGCCATGCAGTACATATCGGAGGGAGAAGGAATGAGAAAAAGATCCAGGTGTTTGTATAACATTACTTTCCTGAGATGATCTTTTGATGGCATGGATTCCAGTCTTGGCATCGACTTTTCTTTGTGATGTGAGCCTGGTCCGTCAGCCTGGCAGGTACCTCGTGGACAAGGAGACACCAACCGGGACCTGTGCCGTGACCATTGTCAATAAAGAACGTTCTTTGACCACGCGCCTAGGGGCAGCCAACAAGCAATTTGGCTGAAATTGGAGGAGCTGAATTTCCAGTTTTGCTGCAACCGGTTGAAGCGTTCAAATGCTGTTAATATCGTTTAAACCATGCCAATTCCCCTCCCTTCACCCTAGTACTCAACTCCGATCCAGCTCAGGTACACCGTAAGCCATTTGAAGGAACCGGAGTGACTCGGCGATGACTGTTGTCAGACAGCTGGATCCAAATGAACCACCCTCCCTGAAACTAACATAGCCCCTGAAACTAACAATGGTTTTTTGAAAATTTGAACATGAAATGTCCTTTGACATGGCCTACTTTCAGGGGCGATGCTAGTTTCAAGGAGGGTAATGAGCCAAGGAACTTTAGTCTCCTGAAATCTGCGAAGATTGTGACTGGGCATCATAAGATTCGTGTCACTGGAGGATGGGAAGCTTATGGCAATAAAACGTTTGGCTACCATTCACCACAGCAAGGTGCAACCAAAAGAAGGAAATCATGCAACTGAAGAAATGTCAGGAATGCGATCATTCCGAATGAGGGTACGTTAATCCCAATTATACCAAACAGAATCCCTAGGCGTCGCACCAGCAACAACAAAACGAAGGCAAATTGTTGCACCTGAAGCTGTGGATCCAAGGTCTACAGTGCGGGCTTCTTCATCACAGTGTCACCAGAATCTATTGAATTGGCCTCGAAGGTGGCAATGATACTGTTGATGGAAGGAATACTGTACCAGTTGATGTAGTGAATATCCCAATATTCACAGGGTTTTATACATTGCAGGTGGTGCAGGACTTCTTGCATCAACAGTACCAGTTTGGAGATGATGATCTAAGACTGTAAGTAATGTAGAATAGTAATGATGCTTGCTTTCCCATGCATCCCAACAGAAAAAAACATCATCCTAGCAGTTCCACAGGCCAAGAAGATGTGGGAAGATATCATGCGGACGTTTGTATGTCAGTATGTTATTCATTGAATATATGCATATATAACTATAGATGCTGTATACAAAGCTCCTTGGTCCGACAGGTGACGGGGATGAGCGGCAGCATATACTGCTTGAACCTCTCAGCTGCTTTCATCGTGCAAGTGCCCATCTTCCGCAATGTGCTGGAGCAGGTATCTTGCTGCAGATTGGCAGGGTTCAGTTTTTCAGTCTGAATAGCTGCCGAAGTAACATTTGAGAACTTGCGTTTCTGCGCAAAACAGCATGAGGGCACCAGATGCTGCTTAGCCAGTCGGATGGTGATCATTGTGCTTGTAAGCTGTCTCTGCAACAAGAAAAATACCTTAATGGGTCGGACAGAAACGCTTCATGCACCTTATTGGAGAAACTGATGTACAGTTGTAGTGAGCCCGAAAGCCATACAGTTAATGTCACAGTGCAAGGCCCTGCCGCACTGTGACATCTTGTTTGGCAATGAAACTGATGCTCGCTTGGGATTGTTGGGATGGATCGGGAAAGCCGTTGGACTTTCTCCTGACTTTGGAAGCTGGTGAGAAACATCCCCCTACTTGAGAACTTGTTGAGTGAAAGCATCTCCTGATTCACTCCAAGGATGAAGTCAAACCAGGTATCCCCCAAAATGACAGAATCCTGGAAGATGGGGTTGGCGCAGGTGCATAGTGGATCTGTTGGGGGCTTGAATACACCTAAGGAGGCTCGTGCCTATGCCGAAGCCGTTGGCTGGGAGACCAGCGATGTGGAATTTATCGCGACACGTTTGTGCCATGGCGAGTCAAAGAGTCAAGCCTATCTTTGAACCCATTGGAATTTGGGATCTTTGGGATCTCATCATCGGTCCTGTCATCATAATACCGTTTTTATCACTTATCAGAGTCCACGATACTGCTGTTTAGTCCATCATGGTTTGAATATCAAGTATGCACCGACCATTGAATTTGCTTCACCATCTTTTGCAAACGACTTTCAAGGTCCTTGGTGCCCATGGCAGGGACAAAAAAATGGAGGAAAGTGGTGATCACGCAAGGTGCATGGTGTCAGAGCATGCAGGGTCAAGCTGGCATGCAGCTGGCATGGTCACACAAATTGTCCGACTTGTTTGAGCTGTGTTGATGCTTGATGTCAGACTTCATGGATTGATAGTGGCAAACTTGGATTTAAAGAAACATGAAGCAACTTGTGTGGGTTGGCTTGTTCGGCAACTCCTCAAAACAGGTGCTGAAGCCACAGTGGTGGCCATCCGTGGCGTGGTGTCGAGGTACCCGGTTGCAGCACTGGCGCCCGAACAGACTCTGCTCAGTGTTTCAGGGGTTGTGTGAGCTTCAGATTCCCCTGAAAGAGGCTTAAAGATCGACTTGGAGCACCAAAGTCATTGGATGTATGATTCGTTTGGGGGTTGCGAGGCAGAGGCACATGTCACAGATGAGAACACACACACACATACATTCATACACATAATTATCATACATAAAGTTGGGGTTATCTAACGTAGCAAATATCTCCCAAACTATCTGTATGTATGTATATATATATATATCTCTATGCACGGGTACAATATTTATGCATGTTGTATTGTATCATGCCATGCTGTCGTCTTTTTGCATCCCACTTTCGCGTTTTACGAGCTGTTCAACCCGTGAAAGTTCCGGGACAAACCTTTCGATTCTCCATCTTTTCCATCGCCATGCAGCTTCTCAAGGATCGTGGATACCAATGGTGCGGGCGACGCCTTCGTCGGAGGCTTCCTGGCGGCGTTGGCGAAGAAGCATTCGGTGCAGGCGTGTTGCCAGGTGCGATGCGATGACTGGTGAGTGGTCGGAGGAGTTGTGCTAAGTTTCATCCAAATCTTTTTCTATTCATAGCCAGGTGATGCTAGCTGAAGATTATATGCTTTACATCCGGGACGGTCATGTATATAATCGCGTAGGCATGAATGCGTTGGAGCTATTGATCTAGGAAACAGCTGCATTTGACCTTTCAGGGGTCATTACATCCTTCTTCTAGATAATGCTTCGAATTTCGGGCATTTTGAGGCAACAAAAAGTTGTGCGAGTTCCATTTTGTTTTTGGAGGGGCATGCAAGTCTAGCAACTGAAGTGGTTACATTTTCCCGTAGATTTCACATGAATTGCTTGATGGAAACGAGAGGAAAAAACTAACCAACCAATCCAGGCCGGCAGCTATGCAGCGGCCACGGTGATCCAACATTCGGGCTGCACCTTTCCAGCTAAACCTGAGTATTGCCTCTGAGAAGATTCGTTTTTGTTTTTTGCCAAGGAGACAGGTTTCCAACATGAACTGAGATTTGTAGCTGATGGTGAATTGAGATTCTGAGATTATATCGGAATTAAAATCGAATTTCACCCAGATTGGATGAATCCTTTGGTAGATTACAATCGAGGAACCCAAAAGTCTGGCTGAAAGATTCATGGAGTTGTGCTAGAGTTTTGTATCAAATTACCATTCTTAGATCCTAGAAAGGTTTGAAAGCAATCACACGAAAAAAAAAGGGTGGCGAACATCTATATACCGAGATCTGCTTTCAGTATGTTTTTGCAAACATCCTGAAGTGAAGCAAAAGACATCAAAATACCATGAAATGCCACCCATCTCGTCGGATGTTTTGCCCTTTTGTACCTCAAATTGGTTCAGTTTCACACAAGCCGCCCAGATCCAGAGTCGATTGGACTGCTAGATGTGGTGTAAGTTTTTCTTGTTGTTTGAAGATGGAAGATGAATGATTTTGCGAATCAAAGAGATTGTTGGCAGATCCAATTCTATTGGCATCATTGTGCATTATGGAGGATGGTGTAGCTAGCCATTTCGGGTGAACTCTCAAGTCTAAAGCCCCGAGTATTTTGATAAAGCCTTTGGCATGGCGACGATAGATTCTGCCAAGCAGCTGCCAATCATTTATGTCACAATAGTTGAGTAAACATTTTTCTGATATTAATATTGGCTGTGGTACTATATGGTTTGCAGGGGGTCCGGGGTCACCAACATTCAACACCGAATCAATCGTGGTTTTCCTACGCAGTGAATTTGAGTCTTGTGATGGGCGCGGTGATCTGGCAAATTTCCCTCAGATTTGGAGGACAAAAATGCGAGTTAGGTGTTGGGTGTGGGTCCGGGTGCAGCATGGGGCCTTCGTCTTGGAAGTGGATGTGCTTTTCAGAATATATGCGCAAAGGTCTGAAGTCAATAAATGTCATCACATAATTACGAAATAAATATATATTATATATAAATATATATATATATATAAGCTGTTATATAGTCCACCGTGAATTCAATGCCAACTGTGATGATTTGGTAGGTTTCCCACGATTTTTTATCCGAGACTTCAAGAGAGCGTCCCTTGCTGCAGGTAGCTGCCCGTGGCTGCCAGGTCAAAAGAAGCGGCGCTGAGGTGGTGATTTCATTGAATTTGGGTTGAAATTGTGGAAGTTGAATAATTAGGATGCGGTACGACATTTAGTGACTTCGAGCTTCCGATGGATTCAAATCCTCAAAGAGACGTGGGCTGCTCAGACAGCTGCACGCATGACTTTGATTGCTTCGGGTAGGCAGTGGGTCTTAGTGTTGCACGGTTTTTTCCCACTAGGTTGAGAGTGGTTGCTTACTTACAGCCGGGGTCCGCTTTTCGGGGCCATTCTAAAGGTGGTCAGTGACAGGCTGGATTTGGACATGGTTTTGTGGCTCCAGCTGCACTAATTAAAGGTGAATTTGAACAGAAGCAGACTTAGCAAAGGCAAGATTTACCATGTGCCAAGATTGGTTGTAGATTCAATAGACGTTGGTTGAGCTTCTTCACTACATGAAACATCGACTTCAACGAATCAATTGTCAACGGCATCCTACCGTGGCATTTGTCCATCGTCTGGAGCCATGCCGATTTCACGTTCCATGATGCAGTCAGATCACGATCTGTCCTTTGATGAGGTGTGCTCGACAGCCGTTGCCAATGCCTCTCTGGTCTCAGTTGCGGTTAGTTGCGGATGCCACAACCCTTCAATTTGGGTGTAAAGAAGGGATTTTTCCGCCCCTGCGTTTGTGATCAGCCTGTAGTTCAAGGGTAAAAGTCCAGTGTCAAATCATCAACATACAGCAAGAACGCCACAGGACAGCGCCTCCAGTGGCTCTATTGACATCGGCAGGGGCTTAGGAAGCCGACCCTTAGGAGGCAGGTGTCCCAACCATGGGATGACAGAAAAAAACCACCCAACAGTGGTGGATGATTCAAATCTCTCAGATTTGGTATGAGGCTTCGAAGATACCTTTTTTGTATGTGTAACTGGAATGAGGTTCTTCCTTGAGAGGGGCCCATGTTTTTTTTGTTTTGGGGTAGTAGGGGCATTTTTGCATATTATGGGGACCAGTTTGTGGGTTGGGTTGCAGTCACCGCCTTTGCGCTCTGCAGCCAATGGCAGGTACTGGTGCCAGGCATGCCCTGGTTTGGCTTCGGGGTTCTGGATGGATGATGTTTCAGATGAGTCAGATGTATTTCTTTGGCTATTTGCATACATTTGGGAGAGGCTGCCCTCCTCAGTATCAAGCCAGCCAGAGCATTAAAGCAACTCAACTGGTTGCCGTAGCTTCCACCAAGCCGTGCTGGTTGAGTGTCAGGTCTAGAGGTGGTGGAGGCACGTCTGGCTGCTGTGGGGGGTTTCTGCGGTTTCAACTGTTGATGATCCTAGTCGCATCTCGAGTTTGTAATTTCAGGACTTTGCAAGTTTCAATGGACATTCGGCTTAAACTTTCTTGCAGATCTTACGTGACAATATTGTAAAGTGCCTGGTGTGTGTTGCGAGTTTTTCTATCCAACAAGGTAGTTCCTTCACATTAGCACGGGTTTTGTGATCCCTTTCTGACCCACTCGGTTGTCAGTTGAGCGCCCCTGAAGCCTGAACCCCCCGGCTCGAATTCCAGGGGGCGAATTCGGTGGAAACATTGGTGGGGACAGCTACTCTTTTTCCGTGCCTATGGGCACTGAGTCATATCTCCGGGCCGATGACATCATGGGCTCGCGAGGCTTCCGCTTTGGTATGGGCCTATAGGAAGGGATTGTGAAGGTAGAAACATTTTTGTAGAGCATGTTTTCTAAACAGAAGGCTCATTGGTGAATTCGTTTGGTGTAATGCGCTGGGACCCCAAGTGTTTTAATTCTCAGAGTGGATTGGCGATGGTTGGCCTTAAATTGTTTCAGAAATTCCACACAACAGAATGAGTCATGGCTTTTTTTGTGTGTACACTTTTGTGTGTTGGATGGGCATATGAAGATCAGCATCTTGAGTTTTCTCCAGTTCCCGTCTTCCACGTCCCGTCGCACCGTCAGGCACGGCAAAGGCAAAGACTGATGCTGCGTGTGAGGTCTCAGCATACTGTAGGATTGGAGGCTGGCGGGTACTAAATGCCATTGCGAGCAGGAGATTTGGTTGGGACAGCGCTCAACGCCTCCACACAGGCTGCACAAAAATGCAAAAAAAATCCAAACACAAGAACTTGTCAAGTCACATATCTACAAAAATCCATGTCAGTTTTGTATATTTTTGTATATTTTGCTGTATCCATTTTCCTTATATCTTCCACAGATTACTGATTTTTCCATTTTCTAAGGTCCAAAGCCAAGGCGACTGCAAAGGTCGTGCCTTCCAAGGCTGTGACTAAGGCTGTAACAAAGACAGCAGCCAAGAGTACCTTGGGTTGCAAGGGATGCATATGGTGGTAAAACCCCTGGAAAATTTAACATTTGCACTGAAAAGGGTTCATTTTAATAGGAAAATGTGATCTTCCCAACTTCCAACCATCAATTTTCAGGGGATATGAGATATGTTAGTTTTCAGGGGGGGTAATATTTGATCCAAAGAACTTCATGATATATCACACAAATTCAAACTTGACGGGGTTCTGATGTGGTTGCGTGCGAGGCATTGTGCGAAAGACTGCCATCGATGCTGGCTTAGATGACCGCTACAGGCCTTGGCCTCGGCCTGATTGTTTGCTGATTGGCGCGGGGGTGTCTAAGCCTCCGATCAGAGATGATGCATGAAGGATTCATACCTTGATCCGTTCCGCGCCTTGAGGCAAATGGGGATGAAGACGACTGGAGCTGCGACAGCTGCCAAGAAAGATGCGGATTTCAATGCTTTTTTAGAGGAGAGGTTGGAGTTGAAAATTCAAGTGCGCGTTTTGATGATACCATAGGCAGAGTGTCGAGATATTCTGACAATAGAGTCATGATGATGATGATGATGATGATGATGATGATGATGATGATGATGATGATGATGATGATGATGATGATGATGATGATGATGGCCGATGCCCTGATGTTGTCTTGCATGCCGTGGCATTTCAGGAGAGTGACTCCGATGAAGAGAAGCCGCCCAAGACGGTTCCCAAGAGCTCGGGCCCTCAAACCGCAGCGCCTGCGAGCCCTGGTAGCTCTGGCCCGGTGCTCAGCCGCTCCCCGGCGAAGGTCTCGGCCTTTGCAAAGAAACCTTCGAAACGGATGGATGATGCTTCGCCATCACCCAGCCAGGTGTCTCCCAGCCACGGCACCGCCTCGCAGTCCGTGCTGTCGCCGCGTTCGGGCACGGCCCGCAGCGCCAGCCCAAGCCGGTCGCCGTCGCCGTCGCGGCGGTCGCCGTCGCCGTCGCAATCGGCGAGGTCCAGGTCTCCGACGCCACGGAGCGCGAGGTCCAGGTCTCCAGCCTCCTCGCGATCGCGGTCTCCCTCGCCCTCAGGCATTTCGGCAGGGTCTGTCAAGTCACCACCGGCTGGGATCTCCAGTACCTTCGGGAAGATCCGACAAATGAGTGATTTGGTGGCTCCGCAAGCGGCCAAAGCGGTGGCTTCAACCCCAGGCAGTATGGGAGGGGCGATTGACAATTGATTGGAGAACCTGAGCCATGAGTTACAGTAACTTCCCTTCCCAAGCAAAAACATGGGACTTGGCCATGTTTCAAGCTGTCCGAGGAGGGTCATGTTCTCTCATAACTTGCCAGGTATAGTGCCTTCTGCCAAGGCCCAGATGTGGAGGGATCAGAGTGGTGTGTGGTTCCGAACGGCGAGGTGAATGGAGGGCCAAATGGAGAGGATGGATCTCCTTATGTATCTCTAGATGTAGTTATACAACCTTATCATGGCAAATGCAGGTTTCGATCGTTTTCTAGCTTATGTAATGTTATGTACATATAAGGAAAATGCATGAGAGGCACATGCTCATCTATTTTCAGTGACAAACTTGCCACCTTGACGGAACATGTTTCCACTGACCTTCTTGGCACCACTTCCATGATTTAGAGGGCGAAACCTCCAATGATATGCGATGACAACTTGACCCCGATGGCTTCCGTTTCGAGTCCACCCTCGAAGCATTAATTCTTGCGACTAAACTATAGTGGACGAGTTTCAGTTTCCCCTTGTACTTATTATATAGCCTATATCTATCCTATATCGATCCTCCTCCATGACAGGTCCCCGCGGCTACCAAAGCACGTTCAGAGTCGGGGGATATCTACACAGAGGCCTCGCCTGCGGGGGTGTCAGTGCCAACCAGGCTAAGCATCCCGTGGAGCAGCTGAGCTGTGCATAGTGTTTCAACTTCGATATGATTCAAGTCGTTCATTTAACTTGATCTTCTTGGAGGTCATGTATCATAATTCCAAGCCTTTCATATCTCAAGAATCGTTCCTTGAAAGGTGATATCAATTGCTGCTAAAGCTGAGAATCACCTCAATGAAACAGCTAAAAGGTAATTCATCCGAAAACTGCCATGATCAACTCGTGAGCTTTTGCTTGTCATGCCTTGACATGTTTTTTTGTTTTTGATAGGACTTCAGCGCTGACAGTGCAGAGGGGCCAGCCCATCGACGATCCACGATGAGCTATGAGGATGATTTCGAGGTTGGTGGATGGGGTTTGAAGGTGTGGGACTTGACTTCAAGATTGAAGATGAGCACTATCTCTTGGCTTGTAGTGTTTTTCATTGTAGGTAAACACGGAAACTTGAAATGACCAGACTGGAAAAAGGTTTTGATCCCTTAAAAGCTTGTGATGTATGTGTGGGTGTTTGTAGAGGTATCTGTTGGTTGCCCTGTCTGTTTTTTTGGGGGGTTTAACGACTTGTACTGAATGAACCATTCAGTTGAATTTGAAGTGGGAAAACGTGTTGATTTGACCCCACCCCGTGCAAATGGGATCGATGTTTGGCATCTTTTCCAATACTGCTTATATGTAACACACTGATCTATTGACATGCAAGGTATGCATCAATAATCCGAGATCACTGAGATCACCATTTATGGTCGAGTTCAGCCATTCATAGGGGTCTTGCAAAGATTAATTGGTGAGATTGGCTGTCCCTCAAGCTTGTGAAGTGAAGAACGCCACTAGCAGGTGTAAAACATTGTAAAACCATATAAGGAGGACTTCCAACATCCCGATCTGTTGGCCCAGGCCTCTTCGGCGGGCAGTGCCACACCGGTGCCGGTGGAAACACCCAAACCTGCCAAAGCCGTGTCTTCCACCCCTCCCAAAGCCACAATTGCAAGCCCATCTCGAGTGCAAGAATCCTCCGCGCCAGTGCCTGCTTTTACTCTCACAAAAAGTGCTGAAACTCCGGGTTTCACCAGCATCGTCAGAGAGGTGACTGTGCCCAAATTGGCCGTAGACGTGGGAAGCCCTTTGAAGACGATCCAACCGATGGCATCTGCAGTGCCCATCGCTACAGTTCCGTCAGCTGCAGAGCCTCCTAGGCTGCGGGTGGGTCTCGTTGGTCCCAAAATCTTCGTGAAGTACATGCGATATAGATATGCTCACACACGCATATACACACGCACATAGATAGATAGATATGATATGATATATATATATATATGTATGTACGTACACATGTATATATGGTGCAGGCCTGCGGGCCCGCCCCTCCCCCCCCCCAATGGTCATGGTTCCCTTAACATCCCCCCGACTAGCAATAATTATAGTTGTAGTACCACGTA
>DF241840.1:7411-19057 GCA_000507305.1 Breviolum minutum Mf 1.05b.01 | reverse complement strand
GTAGTAGTAGTAGTAGTAGTAGTAGTAGTAGTAGTAGTTATAATTGTAGTATTACGTAATATCCCGCCCCCCTGTGGGAGGGAGGTGGGGGGATCTACTATGTGGGTTTATACATAGTAGTAGTAGTAGTAGTATACAATGGTAGTATTACAAAACGCTGCAAATACCACGGTTTCGGAGGCCGTGCTCGTCAAAACATTGTAAATACCATGTGCTTTTGCGGGTTCCATGAAAATGTAGCCAAAATGTAGGTTTTTGACCCATACCATTGGGGGGGGGGGGGGCGGGCCGCAGAGCCCAGGGCCGGTCCCATATATGCTTACCTGCTTTCCGACTAGCACTATTTGACCACCTGTTTTGAAATGGGTACCCATGTCACTCAAGGACTGCCTGGATAGAAGCATCTTGCTCGCAACGAGGGGGAACATCAAGACATGAGAAGCCGGGTGTGCCAACAAAATTCATTGCAATATATGAGTATGGGATGGGTTTCTGCGGGGCATCAATAGAAGTTGGTGGGGAGTGCTCCTTGACAAAAACTACGTTGTAGTGGTAGGTCCGGGTTGTAGGCAAGAGATATCCTTCTCAGTCCACTAGGTGATACAAGTCATAATTTGATCATCGATCATATTGTCATTGCATGTTTTTCGCATGTTGGAAACAAGCACCGACAGAAGTGTTGCACTTCCGAAAGGCTTTGGTTTTCGAGGTCTTTGCATAGCTGACAGCATCTGAGGAAAAGCCACGACCTGCGACTCGTGATGTGAACGTTCAGGTCGGGGATGCATGTGTTGATTTTGACACCCTTCGTTGAGCTGACCTTTGTTTTGGGGGCTTGGGGGCTTGGGGGCTTGGGGGCTTGGTAGGTCAGCATCCCAGTGGATGTGGGTGTCCAATGCGACCTGCTGTCTGACCCAACGCGTGGAGGTAGGAGATGATTTTCCAATGCTTGGGGAGTTGGATGGTGAAAACTGGGAAACTTCTGCCAGGTTGGCCTGGATATGGGTGGCCACCACCCGAGGTGCCAGAGAGATGGATGGAAGAAATCCTGCAAACTCGTTGAATTTTGTGTGTTGTCATATCAACTGGTTGTTGGATTTCTTTCCTTTCAACAATAGTTAACTACTGAAAGTGAGGATTCTGCCTCTTTGCACCAATGGATTCTGCAGGTCATACTTGAGACTTGTTTTTTCTAACTAAGCGCTACCGAGCCCATTCGGTGCCAAAATCAGTAGTATGAAGTTGGAGAACTGCATGTTTTGGCAATCACGCCTCATTGGTGTGACCATCATGGCAGAAAATGTAGCAAAGCTAACATTTCCTACTTGATGACCCAACAGAAATTGGAAACAAACTGGAACCACCTTCAATTCTCTCTCGGTGGCCAAGAAAGTCTACACGGTTTGAAACTTATGTTTGTAGTCTATATATATATATATTCATACATAGGGGAATGGATTGAGGGCGCTGGAGAGAGAGGGAGAGAGTCTGTATTCATCTATAGCCTACATATATGCACATAGATAATTAAATAAGTGTTCATAACAATAATAATAATGATAATAATCAGCTACAAGTCCTTTTTGGTAGGGCGCAGAAAAAACAACATAATAATCAGTAAGCTTAACTTTGAAATTCAATCATTCATCCCAAAATCATGAGGGTCCACCTTTGCAATGGTGTTGGGACGGTCACGCCGAACCTTCAGGCTGACCATCTCAGAAACAGCAACACGCAGCCCATGCAGGTTGGGGGTGGGCGTGGGGGTTGGGATAGCCGGATGACCAGGTGAGGTTTTGATTTGTTAAATATACAACAAATCTATGTATATATATATATATATTTACGTATAGATAGATAGATAGATAGAGAGAGAGATAGATAGATAGATAGATAGATAGATAGATAGATAGATAGATAGATAGATAGATAGATAGATAGATAGATAGATGTTCTCAAAGAAGCGAGGTGATCTGAAGTGATGTTGTTAAGTGATTTGGGATCAGCAAACAATTTGGAGGAAGCCTAGACGACATGCCTGATGGCCGGGTTGGTTCCTGTTTTGGGGATGCAGGCGACCACGCCGTTTCCACCGTGGTGGTCGCCGTATTCTTGTCCTTGGCCTTGGCCGTTGCTTGGATGATAGGGAATGAGATGTGAGCTGCTTGGGCCGTTCCATTTTCACCATTCGAATGGGCCAAAATGGTAAACCCGCAAGCCCCATGATGCAGCCCGATATTGAACTGACCGCTGCCATTTTGGGTGCTTTGGCTTTTTCCATCACGGCTACTCAAGACTAAGTACCGAATTGCTTCCAAACGTTCTGCATTTTGTTTCTAAGCTTAGGTGTTTTCAAAACCCTTGACAAACTGCAGCTTGTGAGGCCTTTCCCTGGTGCCATGGGCACTACGGGTCCTATGGGTCCTATGGGTCCTATGGCCCCCATGGGTCCCATGATGTCTGGGGCTGGTGCTATGGGTCCAAATCCAGAGGTGCGGACCAAAGAGACCACATCCGCGGTTGGGGATGAGTCATTTTGAACCATGAAGAATTGAAAGAGTTGAAGCGATGGCAAATTTGCAGTTTGTGATGGTTGCACGGCCGGTTCAATTATATAAACTGACCTTGCATGCTGAGCCAAGAGCCTTCCTGCATTGGCAGGCTGGGTCTTCGCAGCCGGGTCGAGGCCATTTGGGGCCTGCACTGTCGCTTGGTGGCAGGGTTTGCCCCAGATCCACGAAGCCTTCGATCAGTTGTTTCTTTTAAGGGCAAGCTGAGCAACGGACTGTTGATAGGTCATGTGGTCATACTTGGGGAGTTGTAGTTGTAGCAGTTTTCCTGGTCCATGGATGTTGCACCCCTTTGAGGTGGGCTTTGAGGATGGTGGACGATTCTTTTCGAGACCAGATTGACCTCCTTAGACAGGTGTGGCCGTATGTGTGAAAGGTGGCGGCAGTACCTGGCTTTACGAATTGTGTTGGCCTTTTTTATCCACGTGAGTTTGCTAGCTGCTAGAGCGCATCATTTTTCGTTGAAGCGGATTTTTTCAGGTTCCATGTCAGACTTGAGGGTTGTACCTTGGGATGCTCCTCTACCTCCTTACATGGCAAAAGGGAAGGTGGAGGGCTGGAGGGATTCCGAAAGCTCAAACTTTTGCTTGATCTTCCCAGCACCTTTGCAAGTGGTCACTGGACTTGACTAGTGGATGTGGCAGAACTGAAAAGGTCGGCCCAGATATGTTTGACATACCAATTCCTCAAAGGCTTAGCAGCCGGACTTTGGTAGCTTTGGCTATTTATTAGATCGAATTTCTCTGGGCTTGGATGATGTAACGGTGCCGTCTTGGTACACGGGATGGTGCTGGGACAGGCCGCGGCGCGTCACCGCAGCTTGCTGGAAAAGAGCCGCGGGGCGGGCGCAGCCACTGCTGCGCCGGCATCCAGTGGCTGAGGATGAGGTGCGTGGAAGAATGCCACATATGGACAGTTGCGTTTGGTAGTTGATGACATATGCCAATGCGTATAGTGTACACACATATGACGCATATGTAATTTTCAGAAAACATGTATCTGGATATATTGTCATGTACGCCCCTAGATAAAATTCACAGATCTTCGGGATTTGATTTGCAGGTCCCTGGAGGCAATGCTTGCACATGGCGAAAAAAAAAACTTGGGCTGCGCAAGAGATGGAACTGCCACAAGGGTGTGGAAGCAGTGAACGTTGGCATCTGCTACCATTTAAGCAACATCTTCATGATTGCATGATTCCCATGGTATTGGGTGACTTTTCCTTCTTGGGCAGATATTGCGGCGGTAGCCCACTGAGTATTGATGATAGTACCCCGTTTGATACAACATGGATTACTATGATAATACCTATCGCCTATTCTGAGATTGGCATGGTGATAAACAACTTGACAAACAATTGCTGAACCTTTTCTTTTGGCACTGCTCATTTTCAGATTTCCATTGCAGCACAGCAGTTTCTCCAACGAGGGGTATCGCTCAACCTCACGCCGACCGTTCTAACCTCTGCTGTTTGAGCTCCAGTGCCTCACCTGCCAAGCAGGATATTTGGAGGCCAGGCTAAACTTCAATTATTCTAAGGCGACTATGGGAGGCAAAGTACTATCTAGATTATTCTAGGATTTGCACCCCCTAACTTTTGAAAAATTGTACTCTGATTCATGTCTGTTGTTCCCCCCTTGGACTCTAATATGATCGCATCTGAGGGGGAGTTCAAGGCGATAGTATGTGATAGTCGTACAGAACCGGTGATCTAACACGTGATACTGAGAGATCTAAGGATCTAAGGGCTGTGGTGATGCAGCTAGTTTCCAAATGATGGAGTCCATCACTGGGTAGCCATGAAGATTGACCATTGACCTTGATTTAAATCTTTGTGCCAAGTTCCGTGCTGACCTGTGAAGGCCTTCAAATGGTGCGATGTGCAATGCGTAACTCTTCAGCACCATGTGGCCATGCGGTATGCAAAGGGGGAAAGAGTTAGTGGTCTTGGAAACACTGCTTCGACTTCGCAATATTTCACAATACTATTTTCAGTGAACCTGTCTTTTTGATGGAATGTACCGAAAAAAAACATCCAAAAATCATCGGGGCACGACTCTGACACTTTTCATGTTGGGATGTCAACTGTTTCAGTTGACAAAAAACTGGCTCTGAATATCAACGTCAACTCACCGTGAGTTTGAGCTTGTGCATCGACCTCTCACACCGCTCAGGAATAGCATCGCCTCGCCAAACGACCTTCCTAGCATCGTTCTGGAGTTGAGAGAGTGAGACAAGCCTGAGGTCTCGGAGTTGCAGAAATTTGGGGGGCGTTTCGTTTCAAAGACATGTATGATTTTTTCCAACCCTTTGGAATGAGGAATCATCATCCGAACTGATTCCCCTTTGAACCCGCAACCCCCTAGCTTAAGCTTGCAAAACAAAGAGGCTCAATGGCTTAACCGCACCTGTGCCCTTTACCATTTTGGTTCAAGGTTAGGACAAAAAACCACTTGTCCTCAAGTTTTACTTGTTTCATGACTTACCGCAACTGGGAATGAACTTCACTTGCCGTTACTTTGTGCTAAGATTGCTTGGTGCAGCTGCCTTTAGATTGCTGGATGTAGGTGCTCCCCGAACTGGCACTCAATCGATGTACGCTGCCATGAAGATTCTGGGCTTGAAGCCCTTACACAGCGGATATCAACAGGATTCACGGGATGCATTGTGTGGATATCTCTTTGGTGATTCCGTTGCAAACCGTTCACTGGATGATGCTCTAGCAACTTTGGATGGTTTTGATGCTGCTATGGATGAGCCTTTCATGCTCTTTTATGAGGAAGTCATGGCGGCATTTCCAGATGCCAAATTTTTGCTGACACCCTCAGATGCTGAATCATGGTACCAGAATGCTGTGGATGTTGTGGGGCGATCCGACCCCAGTATTGCAGCTGGACGGCCTTCATATTGGTTCGAATGTACGGCTGAACGTTCCTGGGGCTGCAAATTTCATCTTCCCGGTGTTGGAAAGGCGGAGTGTTTACAAAATTATAACAAACATATTGACAGAGTACAAGAGGTTATTCCACCTGAGAAGTTGCTGGTCTACAACTGGTCTGATGGGTGGGCGCCATTGGTGCACTTTTTGGGTCTTCCTGTTCCAGAGGAAGACTTCCCGCATATTGACGAAGTCAGAGATACACTAGACGCGAGAGACTGGCTCACTGATATTTTTGCGAGGTGAGGATGAAAGTTCGTATTTTCTGACCTCTTCATTCTTGGATCTAGAAAAAATGTATGCCCGGAATGTCTTCAGGTGTGCACCAGGTAAGCGTTTTCTTCCGGTCTCGTTGTTGGAGTTCAACTCCCAAGGTCTCGGCTACCACAATTGAATCACCCAAACAATCAAAGGAGCCACAATACTATCTGAGGTGTAAGTTTCATCTCCCAAGAATGAAATGAGTCACGTAGGCAACCTCAAGGAATTAGTAGAAAGAGGACGTCATCGGAATCACCCTTGTCTTGGTTGCGATCAGATAACGTAAGATATATGTCATGTATACATTTATTGTCTTGGTTTTATGATAATGATACTACATCTACACCACAGAGACATTTATTTAGTTATATATTGATTCATAGATATACACATTGTACACTCAGCCCACATTCACGGCTTGATGTTTGATGTTTTCCATTCTGCTCCACCAATGCCAGCCAAAATTCCATACGACGTTTCCAGGACCTGACATGTCGGAGTCACCCAACATGGTTTCTCTACTGCAGTGGAGATGCTATGATGCTATGTATATTAGGGTCATGAAACCTCATAAGGCGAAAGGAAGGATGGAAGGCTAAAGGCTACCAATTTACCATGTTGGAGTTTGGAAACATTAAAGCAGCACGCGGCAGGTTATGGTTTATGGAGATGTGCCTTTCATATCACAAAACTTGCCAACAGAATTGAGATCATTGGTTGTGATAGCGGCTGGAATTTGGGTAGGGAATATCGGCCTCTTCGATTATGTGGGCACCGTACTGTAGTAGTATAAATAAATAAACAAAATTTTAAAAAATATATATATATACATTAATACAGACACCTTTTTTCTCCAAATGCACAGCAACTATGAATGTCTATTAACCTCCCAAAGGTACTTTTTGAGTCGATGATTCTCCAAGCTTCCCATTGGTGAAATCGACCTCTGAGGCGAAGCCTCAAACACCGGAGGACTGGGCCGTGGGTTTCCAGGTAATTTTTTGAAGCAAGGTGTAGGGAGGGATATGGAATCTTCCACAAGTGTTGCTGATTTACCGGATGTTGCCATTTTCAATGGAATGGGCTCAAGATCCACCAGTTGACGTATGTTGCAGGAGGCTCCGAAAGGGTCCTGGAGAAGGTTGAAAACCATAACCAAATTGCAAGGTGGGGCACTTTTGTGCTTCTTTTCTGTTGCATGGCGGGCAGGCAGTCGATCGTTTTGTTGGTCATGTTAAGTATATACGCATGTTTTTCGAATTGAGTAAGAGAAGAAAATGGTGTGAAAAGTCAATGAGACCAAGGGATTTGAATGTGTGACATGTATGATAATTGTTATTGTCATCCGATAATAAATGTACACATAAATAGTATGTTGAGATATATATATATATATTTTTGCACTCAACTTAGTCTCACTCCAAACGTATCTCGACCCCTTCCCTAATCCGCAGATTTTTTTGTGAGATCTCATTAGTTGGGGTCCGGGTGGCTTTCCAGATTATCATCTCGTTGATAGCAGGCAATGCTCGTGCCGTCGTTTTTGCTGGACGCCTTCACAAGGTGACTCAATGACTGTTGGTGACCCTGACCATGGATGACCTTGAAGCTGTAGACTTTGTCGAAGTAAAGGGGAGTGTAAAATGCAGTTTCTTTTTAATGTACTTAACTGAAATTGAGATAGAAAAGGAGAAGGTGAGTTGTTGGATTTAGCAAGGAGCCACTTCAATCAACAAAAACTGCACCTGCACAGCCTTTTGAGACGATTTTGCATCATTTTAGGGATCGGCTGTTTTTTAGGGAGCTGCTTTCGGAGGCGGACGACACCTCACAATTCCCTCCCAACGAAAAAAAATCCAAAAAGCACACCAGACCAACTTCGAACGTGGCGCCGGGTTGGTGGGGTCCTTGAAAAGCTTTGCCGCTCGACTGAAAGAGATCCTGTAAAATGTGGATTTCGGTGGGCCTACTACGGATGGTTAGGGAGGTACTGTAGTTTCCAGGGGAGGAACTCTTGTTTGTATACATTTCTATGTAAAATGTCCTATACTTGGAAAGATCATGGACACAAATGTATTATGTCTGCAATATACAGTCCCTCCAAGAACTCAACCTGGGAATGCCACAACTGCGTTCTCACTTCAGTGTTCAACAGTTTGCCCACCTCACCAAAAAACTAGCAGCTATCAAGAGCACTTTGCAAATGGCTTGGACATTGCTTGGGAGACAAGTTTCTCCTCCGTTTCGGCTCTTCTTTTCATGAATTTTTGACCCGCAAATAACCAGGAAAACCCATAGGAAAAACCTGCAATTTGGGAATCTGAGATGCCTCGCGTTTCACATGTATAAGCTCCAAGCCATGCACCTGAGGTTCCTCAAGACATCTTAGGAAACTTCAAAGATTGGCACCTTGGCAGGTGATTTCAGGTCGGACCTGACTTTTCCACCTTAACAAAAGTTGGCAGGAAAATTCACCCTTTCTCCCAACTAAATCATAGAAATATACAGATTGATCCATTTTCCATGATTTTCCGTTCTGTTGGGATTGCAAACGGAGGATGGTGGCTTAGGTTCACCCCCCCACCTGTCAGAGCTGCACCAAGGATTGAATATCCCAATGGTGATGATGAAGATGAGATCTCGACGAAGTGGTCTGAGTTGGGGCAAAACCCAGAAAATCATGGGCAGGGCCTGGGGAAATCGTAAGGGATTCACCATTTGGGTTTAGTAACTCCGCCTCCTATTCATCCCCCTGGATGAGGGACTGTAGCTGGATGAGGGCTGTTCCCAAGATATGGTATTTATGATGACTTATGTTTTGTTTTGGTATAGCAGGTGTTGTACCATGCAAAAAAGGGATTGAATCTTTGGCATTTGAGCTGCCACCTGAGAACTGTAGAAGCAATCTATTTTTGAAGCATGGCAGCTACGGTTCTGACTTTTTATTTGTGCAGCTGGTTGGGGTTAGCCCAAAATCTTCAAGTGAAACGATGATGCAAAACACCCATGGATTCCACACGTGACACGCATACATTGAGAGACACGTTTTTGAAATGGTGCATCTTTTTGACGGGCCCGACTGCGACCTCTTCCAGCCACCTTTCTTTCTTTTCATTCGTGATTTTCACATTCTTTCCCTTTGTGCGGGGACACACGTGTCCGCTGCTGCCGGACAACCCCCTTACAAAACACAAACCACAAACCAATGTATATACCTTGTAAGTGGCATGCACTGCTAATTGGCTACCCTTTGCCAGTGCCAGAAAGTTCATTGACTATAGACCATATGATGTGCATGAAAAACCCGCGGGTCCCAGCATGGGTCCACACCATGCTATTTTCATGGGTGTATCATAAACGATAGGAGAATCATGCTGTAAGGGAAAACATCATATCCCAGCCTTGAGCCCCTGCCATCCCATGCCACACCGCAGCTAATCGTCGCTGAGTGTAACGATTATGTCACCTCCAATGACGCCATCGCAGGTGAACTGCATGGGTGTTCATGGAACTTGTGTTTAGAGTTAAAGAGGCCACAAGGGCATAGCTCGGTAAAGGCTCTAGGTATCAATTTCTGTGCCCCAGTAATGTCTCACGCGACCTTTTGAGGGTCTTGATACTCTTGAAGCATCCCAAGACACGAACGTATAGCAACGTATAGCAGCATTTGTAGAAGCTTGGAGCATGGAACTTGCTTGTTCGCAAAAGTTGGGGTGCAACAAAATGAAATAACTCAAAAATGACCAAGATTGACCCCCCCTAGCATCATGATCTCTCATCTTGTTATCTTTCCATTTTTCTCCTTGGATTTCAATGGCTTGCCCCCAACGCCAGGCTAGCATCCATCCTGGCGCCTTGTTGCCGCCGGGACTTGAGAAGTGACGTCATCTTGATTTCTATGCAACAACGGGAAGCCTCCCCAAGAAGTTGTGGCCAAGGATTTATATGGATTTATCCTGAAAAACTACATTAGATGTTCCCTGAAAAAGGGGTGAATCATGACATATCAAGATGTTCCTATCACAAACCTTACAACAACTTGAGGAATCCCAGCAATCTGCCCCCCACGTTTAGGCCTCCTGAGACCCCGGAAAGATCGCCTGGAAGTCCGGAGAGTGTGAGGAGTCCAGGTCTGGTGGTTTCACCTATTTTTTTTAAAATTTCCACGGAGGATTTAGTGTGGTGGGAATTTGATCCAATTTGATGATGTTATTTTGTTTTCAAAAAATCGGGTTGAATAAGTTTTCGAATAGTTTTCGATAATTATTCTGACATCCTAAACATTTCATTGAAGCATCCTCTCTCGTCTCCAATGGAAAGAGGTCTCACGTTGCCTCCGCAACGACGGCGGCCGGACCGTGTGGGCGACCGACTGATGCGTCAACGGATGGAGTGTCCACGGCTCCGAGTGCCTCGATGACAGAGAAAGTGAAGAGAGTTGGCTGCTTTGAGCGGATAGAATGCGACACTTTCAGATTGCTTGGCATCAAATTCCGGAATTTTATGTGTCAGTTTCCCTCGTGGGGTTGTAGGTGACGGCCTATGTTGATGACCTGTGTTACGCTGTGTTTTTTCCCTCTTAAGTCTTAGCTGAACAGTGTTTTTTTCAAATGAGTTGATTAGCAAGGTGCAGTGTAGGATCTGGTGCCACTGACCTTTTTGATAGATCGTCATTGATGAAACAAATCATATTATATTTTCATAGTTATACAGTTATACATATGTACATGTATCCACAAATAATTATATATACACACGCTATACGCCTACGTATAAATAAGCTACTCCAACAACCTATTTTTTCCTTGGTTATTTTTTTCACTTTGTCCACATGTCACCTGGACCCGTGTTGGAGACACATCCCCGCAGACATCCGTTGCCAGTGTGCCGACACTTACCAAGGATCAGTTGAAACCCTTGGTGCCACAGTTGCCACCAGATCCGCCTGAGCTGAGCAGGTTTGGTGGAACTCGCTGATTCTGCAAGGGTTTTATAAAAACAACCACCCAGAAGGATGAAGAATTGTGATCCGCAGAGAATCTGCCAGTAGGAATCCGCAGAATCCTCTCACTTTTGCAATGCCTTTGGAATCTTTCAAATCCCCCCAAAAAAACCCAAGAAGCCTACAGTGCAGTTAGGGAACTTTTCGTCTGTTGACTCCAACATGCTCCAACTCAAATCGTTAAATCCTTCCCGATCAATGAAGAGGATTTTGTTGATACCCAACACCTCTCGTTATTTGTCTTCCAGAATCACCATGGAAAAGAAAAAACCCAAAACCTGGGCGTTCCTCCAATTTTCTCGTGGCTGAAGAAACAGCTGGAAAGTGTTGAGCTATGCCAGGGCAGCCCGCAAGGCACGCTTCGAAAGACTGAAACAGGAGGCTGAGAGAGCCCGAGACGAGGCAGGCCCAATTTGAATACCGGCGAAGAAGTACAACGATAAAACACCAGTGACTTGCTGGACATCTCTAACACTATATATAACAAATAACATCAAATAACTAAATGTTTAGATATCTAAAACTAAGGTTTGCCATTCACCCACCCGGGGCAATGAAATCGTGTCCGCCCCCCCCCAGACTCTTTTGTTTGTCCTGGGGAAAAAATCCTGGATTAACGGGAACCTACCAACTTTTCACAGGGTAATCCACCAGTTGTTGTGATACTTGGATGGGTAACCAGACCAGTTTCCTCAATGCCACCAGGCGGAACAAGAGAGGAGGGAAGCGATGCGTGGCTTCGCAAAAGCACGCTTCCGTGCAGCAGGTGACTGGCTGAGCAAGACCAAATCGATCACATGCCAAGTATGAGGAACAAAAAGGGGTTCATGATGATGATGATGATGATGATGATGATGATGAAGAAGAAGAAGAAG
>DF241839.1:58318-69154 GCA_000507305.1 Breviolum minutum Mf 1.05b.01 | reverse complement strand
CCCCCAAAAAAAAATCTCTAGTCTGCCACCTCTTTGCGCAATTCTCCATGAATGCATCAACTTCTGACTGTGCAACTGCTTCCTTGTCAGATAGTGCCTTCAACAACTTCTTGATGTCATTGATGAACTGTTCACTGTGAGTTTTGTAGCATGCCATCCAATCTTTACATGTCTTCCACCATGTTTGGACCTCTTTGAGTCCCAGCCCCACGATACTTCTTTTCATCATAAGGGTCTGTGCGGTTGCGTCTGGCAGCCCTGTCAAAGAGCAGCGCATCCAAGTCTTCTTTGGATTTCCGAGTGGGTGCTCTGACGTACATCCGGTCCACTAGCACCCCCGACTTTAAATTGACCACCATCCACAAGTGCTGGGCCTGCAGCCTTCGCCGTTCTTTGCTGAATACTTGTGCTGAGATTTTCTCCGTAAGAGTACCCCGCGTTGTGAAGGTAGGCCACAAGTTCTTCTGGGATAACATGAAGTTGAGCCAGTCATCCGCATCTTGGCGGCCTGGCAGCATGACGCTCACTGTGAGCCGTTCACCACGTGCGCCTTCCAAGCAGCAGAACATTTCTGCGAAAACACATCACAGAGAATGCCCTCCTGTAACACTCCATAGCTATCCAATAGAGCTTTATCATCCAGCTCCAGCCAGAAGACTCTACTGCTCACATTGAGCACTGGCACCACTGCAGCACCTGGCAATGACCATTGCCTGATCTTATACTTCACTTCAGTGCTGTCAATGTCCTCCATTGGCTCACTGGAGCCAGTAGCGGCCTGACTATGTTGGTGCCAAGGAGATGCTTGGCCGCACAGCAGCACGGGAGTGGCCACAGCATCTATGCATCTGCCCATGGTTTCTTGACATAACTCCTGCACAGTGTCATGGAGGACAGCTCAAGGGGTTGTCGAGTACTTTCATGGAGCAACTGACGCAACCCTGCAACTTGGGGTCCAGGCACATCTTGCACATACGGAAGTACTATAGCGCCCACCATACATGGTGGCAGGAACTTGGTGTCCCCTCTCAAAGCGATGGACCTTCGCGTTAGCTTGCGTCTAAAAGCTCTGTCGTCACTCTTGCGCAGTCCCACTGACGTTTGCTTGTGATCCCCACACCTAACAACAAGCCCTTTGCGGGAACCCGTGCAATAGCTGAGGACTCATCTCTTTTACTGGCAGGGCCCTTTTCGAGCTCCGTGACACCCACCAATCGACATAATTTATCTAAAGGGAGGGAGCTGGAGAGACTCAATGTGCTTCTCTTTGGTAACCACCATGACCTTGAGTGCCGGATCCATAACCATTAAACTAGCAATTATTGCGGCAGCCGCACGGTTTTTCCGGCCGCAAAGACTTGACTGATGGGGCAATCAGTTCTTCCTTCTAAGATGGACTGTTCCAATGCGGTAAGCACCGCCAAGAAAGAAGTGACAGCCAGGGTTTGTCACCAATGGCCGAATGGCACCTCATGGATTGCAGAGAGCTTGCTATGTCAACTGTTGACCCCTACTGACTGGCCGTGATGTCAAGGTTGCTTTTGCTTGGGAGACTCCCTTTACGCACGTCTTGGCAACAGTGGGCCACAAGGTATTGAATTAGAAGTATGGCATACTACAAGCTGCTGAAGTGGTTGTGAGAGCCTCTATGCACGAGGTGGTGAGAGCGTAAACACGTTTCACCTGTTTCACCTTTCATAGATTGGTCAGCCTTTGTCGGTTTGCTTTGGTTGTTGGGGTGTTTTTGTTTGCTTTGCTGCTTTCTTTTGGTTCACTGACCAATCTGTGAGATCGAGTTATCAACCGACGACTAGTTTAGCATATCTTCATGACTGCCACAGTTGTTATGACGAGCGCAGCATTGACCAAAAAAAAACCAATGGCCGAATGGCCTGTAGCAGGGCACCTTCTTCTTCAGTCAACCCTTTTTCAGAAGCCGATGCGCTAGAAGCACGCAGGGCAAATTGGAGCAACTTCACCGAAGCAGCAAACAATGGTCCACGCTCACCTGGAAAGATGGGAGTGAAATTCTCTTCCACCCGGAGCCCACACCCTAAGCACAGCCGTTCAGGGGGCCAGTTGGTGAAGACAGCAAGTTCTTCCGCACTTCTTGTATCACCAAGGAACACCATATCCTCAATGAATATGTTCGCTTGGAACGCACGTCCCTCCAGCCCCATGTGCGTTTCAGTGAAGGACAAATGTCTGCAATCCCGTCGCCGACGCAGGACATCTTGCAGAAGGCCCTAGCAATGTGGGGTGGTAGCCAGATTTGCAACCGACTCTTGTGCAATAAGGACAGCCTGAAAAAGCTCGTTCATATGGGCCTCACTTTGGACTTTGTAATACACAAACACGGTCATGCCTTTCCTCAGTCCCAATTGGATATGCTGTTGGTTCATGTATAGCTTGGCCTTGGAATTGATATACATCCACAGGATACACTACTCGGGGATCAGAAAACAAGAGGAGTGGCAGGGACCCCAGTAACTCTCACGTGATGGATATTGTCATGGGACGTGAAGAAGTATGCAATGGCAACCTTCGGCTGATGAGGATATCCATTTTGATGAGAGACGGCACGAATGTGGTCAATAAAAGAGCTGAAAGGCATGTCTGTTTCAACATTTGTTTTTCACCTGGTTCTCTGGATTTCGCTTTCTTTTGTGTTGGGTGGGAGGTTTGGAGGTTTGACTTTTTAGTCTGTTTCAAAGCATCGAAGGTTTTTTTTGCATAATCACTGTGCCGTTGCGTTCCAACTTTCAAGACATGCTGTTCGTTGGCACTTAGTGTCACAAGTTTCGACGAATCTTGGCCAGTTGGCATTGTATACTTGTTGATTCTGTCATTGCTGCTCCTACCCGTATTTAGGCGCTCTTGTCACAGATACAAACTCTTATAATCTCTCTGCGCCAATTTCCCGCTTTCTGATCCTGTGCGCCGTCAATGATTTCACTCCAGATGGTCTTTCCGTCTTTGACTCACTCGATCTTGAAGGGTAATTCGTTTGAGAATTTTTTGTTTCATTCGTTTTTTTTTTTCAGTCTGGCCATTGAAACTGAATGTTTTTGTTTCTTTACCACGGCTTCGGTTTCGTCCGTTCCGTGCAGATTCAGCTGACTTGAAGGGCGAACTGCCCGGGACCCAGAAAGAAACAAAACTAAAAACTTATCAACCTTCCAGTAAACAATGCAATCCCAGAAAGAAACAAAACTAAAAACTTATCAACCTTCCAGTAAACAATGCAATGGACACTGCCAGTATTGCTAAGTCAACACCGTCCAAAGTGTGCAGAATTTTAGTGTTGAGGCATCACACTCTGCAAATATTGCAAATTACAAGGAAAAAAAATCCGAATTTGAGGAAAAATTCTTTCATCTTCGTGTTTTTTGTTGGCACGTGCAAGTCGGAACAGGCCACAAAACTGGTTTCTGTTTTTGTGTTTGCATGTTTGTGTTGTGTTTGTGCTTTGTGTTTTTGTTTGTGTGTTTGTATTTGTGTTTGACGTGCTCGTTTTTATCGTTGAACCAAAACCAACGAAAAGATTGGGACAAATGTATCAAAATGTCGTGCTTGGCGTTTCGGGACATCCAGCGTCCAGTTGTTTGATGTCTGTCTTTAGATCCAAAAACAAACATCAAAAACTGTTTTTTAGATGAAATTGACCGCTGTAAATTGTGCAGAAAATATGTTGTGCATGATATTGTAGTTACACATCTGATTGACTTTGGTTGCTTCCGTACACGATCCTTCCTAGTTTTACCCGCCTCCACTCGTTTTTCTCTGGCCCCCTCAAGTTTGATTTTGGTGCGGGGTATACAATTTTGTTTCAGCCAACTACATTTTGCTACTGTTGAGTTGGACACATTTTAATCGACACAGTACGTTCGAGAGTTAGTTATATCGTGTCCACCAAAACATCGCAAATTGTTTTTCCTGTCCTTGGGTTTCATCATTAATTCTTATTCATTTTGAGCAAGAACAACTATTAACAGTTTGCTCTCATTTGATGTGTTTTTACGCACGGCGTGCAACGCTGTGCCCAGTTGGTGCCTTCTCTGCAAACAGTTTTAGCTCGCAAACAGTTGAAACAAAGAATCAAAATTTTGGGTGAACTTCAATCAAGTCAGAATGAATGGTCAATTCTTGGGTGTTCTCTTCCCAAATTAATAAAGTAACCATATCAGCAAAGTTTTCCAGTTTGCTCGCAAAATGCGGGCTTCTGTGCGCAGCGTTGCACGTGTGGATGCCTGGATAGCTTGGTTTTCAGTGTGACAACGAAGCATTTTGCAAACCTGAGGTGATGACTATCTTGCGGTACGCCTGAAGCGATTATTGGCGTTTGCCTGAGTCAACCAAGGTTAAACGGATTAGGGCAAGATGGGATTGGCAAGAGCTTACCAAAGGAACCAAAGTGAGGAATTGATTGATTTGAAAACGGCTTGAAGATTTTCAACTTCGTGAGGCCTGGGCCAGAAACTGCAGTGTTGCAGAGCTGTTGGAAACATAGTTTCAGTTTGAATCGATATGGCATGCTGAGGCAGCTCCAAGTCTTCATTTGAAGTTTCATTGGTGACATGCATCATGCAGAATCTCAATGGGAACAGAAAAGGTTACGAAATCGTTTGGTTTTAAATTGAGTCCAGTTTTTTTCATCTCCACAGTGACATTGGCAGATCTGAGGCCTCAGGATGGCATCCATCTATGCAGCCTAATGTGCAACACCTTAGGGGAGATTTCTGTTGATCCAAAAATCCTTAGTCCCTCCAAATTGGATGCAAGCAATGTTGGTGACCTGGTTTCCCACCAAGGTTGCCAGACCTTTGTGCTTCTCGTCACCTGGGAGCTGGGAGCCCAAAGGCAAATCGATTTATGGCAGTTGGGGTAGTTTGGGAGCTGGTCATCTCCTTAGCAGCCTATGTCATTTGTTGTTGTTGTTGTTGTTGTTGTTGTTGTTGTTGTTGTTGTTGTTGTTGTTGTTGTTGTTGTTGTTGTTGTTGTTGTTGTTGTTGTTGTTGTTGTTGTTGTTGTTGTTGTTGTTGTTGTTGTTGTTGTTGTTGTTGTTGTTGTTGTTGTTGTTGTTGTTGTTGTTGTTGTTGTTGTTGTTGTTGTTGTTGTTGTTGTTGTTGTCATAGCCCCATTTTTTGCCGAGGCTTCTGAATTGCGGAGTTTAGTTGCAACCTGTCGAGCTCACTGTCGATCCTTGTCTCGACCGGATGTCCTGGAGTGTGCTGCTCAGTTTCAGCTTTGGCAGCTTTTCTCCGTTGTGCACATCGCTCGATTGAGGTCAATTCTGCAGCCCTTGGAAGAAGGCTTCCAGGAAATGCGAGGTCCGAGCCCTGCCTGGCGAATGGGAGAATGAAACGGACTACCTTGGGCAGTCTTTAGAGCCCGAAAAGACCGTGCCCTTCAAGTCAGTTTAGCTATGAGTGATTCACACATACACATGCTATATATCATATGTGAAAAAATATATGTGATGAACGGTGCAGTCCTGCCTGCAAACTTCCCAAATGACTTCCATGAAGTTTGGAAACTCATCAGCAACAGAAGGTCGATTTGCAGAAGAACCAGCGCGAAAACTCTCATACAAAAGGCATCTTTCATTCAAATCAGCCAAATCAGAATGATAGATTTCTGACTGGGAAAAGGCATTGATGTGATTTTGAGGATACAGGCACTACCAAGCATTCTTCAGTTGACTACAAGGATGAAACGATCTCTCATGATGATATTTATTCAATGTAAACGATAAGAGCATGATGTTGATGTATTTTGTTTCTTTAATCGTTAACAGCGATGGTACAGAGGCCTTTCCGAAGCAGCCACCAGTCGGCTTGTGTGGTTGGAGGAATGTTGGGAAGCTCAGCCTCTAAGCGTTGCCATCGTTGAGTCCATGAGGAAATACGCAATGGCAGCGACTTCAGAAACACTGTTGAATTCTATTTGCTACTTGTTGTACATCTCCCACAATCATGGAAGTGCCAAAAGGATGAAAATGGCTCCCTCTAACATTTGTTTTCTTTAACTTAGGTCAATTTTCCACTCCGTGATTCTGGGAGAATGGGTGATTGGAAGAGCAAACTAAGGTACCTACAATGCCAGGGAGAATCTCAGGTTCAGATACTCAGTGATTGCTTGGAGTTGTTTCGTCCATGGTGTCATGTGGAAAATTTTTGGGGGTCAGATTTGTGTGCCTTGCTTCACTTGAGGTTCCTGACAAGTGCTTCCCTTGGACCTTTGCGGGCTCAGATGCGTTCAGGAGAAATTGTCTGGCACCTGATGCAACAGGGATTTGCTGTCGTTTCCAAGACTGAAGAATGGTTACTTAGAAGTGTCTGGGAACAGACAGTGTTTGGACACTCTTGAGGGATTGTCATTTGTTTCCGACAAAAAATGCCCAGTGGAGGGGATTTTACATGTTTGATTTTGATGGATTCTGCAGCCGCTTTCTGACTCAAGGCAATAAGGCGTGCCTTGGAGCAAATCATGAAGCTGACAAGACGTGTTGCGATGATCTCCATGAATCCATGGAGAAAAGTTCCATTAGTTTCCATCAAACAAACATCCGAGGTATGTATATATTGAAATCTAAATTGGATATATGATAGATACATGATAATATATATATATATATCTTGGTGTATATTGGTCTGCATATCATTGTAGATCCAGCCATGTCACCCATGCCACCAGCGGTGGGTGGGGGTTCCGCTTCCTCGCGCTTCCGTCATCCTCAGATCCAGCTTCGTCAGCTGCCAGAGCGTGGAGCTGGGTATGTGGCCACAGGGCTTCTGAAACGTGGCGAGCTGTTGTTGGAGGCCAGAATTTGAGAGAACCATTTTGGAAGAAAACATGTAGGGGAAAAAAACAGCATGAAGCCATGAAGCTGAAGATGTAGAAAGGCGTAGTGTAGATTGACTCTTGAACTTTTCGAACTTTTCTGTAGAAATGGTGCCGCATGTATTGAGAAGACCATGAAGCAAACATTATTCGCCCTGTGCTCAGGAGCAGCCCTTCATTTGGGACAGTGGCAAAAACGATGAGCCAGACCTACAAGAGGGCGCTGCTTGGATGTTGGCCAGCGGATTAGCGCAGGAACTCAATGCCGAGCTGTCATCCATGGAAGGGTGCGTTCATCTTGCACAGAGGTATGCATTTCGTACCCATCGACCATGCAGTGATGGCTCCTATCCTGGACTGCTCTTTAAGAGCGTTTGTCGTTTTAATCACTCTTGTTTTCCCAATGCTGGTGGACATCTACCTGGAGGGGAGGACTTTCCTTCCGTGTCCAAATATCCTGCCCCATCGCTGCGAATTTATGCTTTGGAGGAAATTAGAGAAGGGGAAGAGATTTGCATTTCATACTTGTCCGAATCTGATCAATTATCGCCTCTAAAACATCGACGTGCTTTGTTGGAAGGCTGGGGCTTTATTTGTCGCTGTGATCGATGTTGTGGTGGCCGTCCACTAGATCGACGTTTGGAGGCCATAGACTCCATGGATTCGGTCGATAAGAAAACAGCCTTGGCAGCTGTGAACAAAGAGTTCCGGAGTTTGTTTGACGTCAGCTTTGAAGGATTTGATCCACCTCGAGATTTTGAAACGACTGTGGAACGTTTGAACAATTTCAGGAAGGAGTTTGGATTTTTGGACAAAGCACATATCTATTCTCAGCGGATAAGAAGAGAACTGATAGCAACTTTCCTTCTGGGTGGCTTCAACAGTGACATTGCGCGGCGATGTGCTGGTCCAGCTTTGTCACTACTGGTGGAAGAGATGCATGTGCAACATGTCTTGCTACCTAGCCTCAGCCCGTGCAAAGTGATGGCATATGTGCAGTTTTTGCACCTACTACGCCATGTTCCCGAGAAGGAGGCTCAATGGCACGTGAGTGACTTAAAAGTCGATGGCTGTGAATTGCAACATCAGCAAAGTCTATGGCTTCACGATCAGCCTGCAGCGAAACGTTTAGGACTTGTCCAGCCCCGAAATCTTCCAGCGCCTCCTGTGATAGGTGCTCCATTGCGCACCGGCCCTTCTGCCAGGCCTGGGGCAGCCTGTGCACCTGGACCTAGCAGGGTAGTTCTGTCAGAACAGCAATGCAGCAAGTGCCGTTGGGGATGGCCACGTGAGTGTAGAAGAAGAGAAACCAATGAGATGCCTCCATTGGTTGAAGCCAAGAGTCCCAAGCTTCAACCTCAATGCTCCAGTTTGTGGGATGCTTATGCTGACTTTGGTCGACCAAGCAGGGATGCACAAAAACTTAGAGGTACGAAGCCAAAGGAAGCAAAGGGTAAGACAGGTGAGTCCTGGTTCAAATTTCGCGTTGCTAGATGAAGCAACAGCTTGAATAGGTGGTGGAAGACCACACGTGAAGAGTTGCGTGTAAAAAGGGTGCTGCAGTTAGTTACTCACCTTTAAGAGTCGCAGATGAGCATGGTCAGCTCTCGTCTGCGTCTTGAAATGCTTCTTTCCTGTGCCACCCGAGGCCGGACAATGTACCATGGCCCACGCACTCCTACAGCCGACAGCTGTTTTGGTGGGAGACACCGACTATGCTCCAGATGCATTTGCAGCACGGTGTCTTCTTTCTGAGGCCCGGAAGGATGATAGCAAATGTAGCATAAGAGTTTGTTCGTTTTCGCTAGAAACCGCCAAATTTAACCCAGCACTTTGTGAAACAATCAGGCATAAGAGTTTCCCTTCCAGGAAACAGTAGGTTCTAGGTCGCCGAGGTTACACACTTTTATCGCCCTGCATCTTCCTGTAGCAGAGGAGGGTTTGGAAGTCATCAGATAGACAAATGACGAGTGAACATTGGTTGACACTTTCGGACCATAGTTGGGGAGTCACTCAGAAACTTGGGCCGGTAGAGGAAAGCTCCGTTGAGCTTTCACAATGCTGGAGGGAATTCACAATCAGATCCTGATGTCTCCATTTCTATTGTGCCAGGGCGCAGCCTTCTTGGGGAGAGCCGCGTCCTTGAAGCCCGAGAAGGCAAATTTTGATTCCCAGCAGCTGCAGCAAATTAAGGGCACTAGTACGGGTAAGGAAAACAGAATCCCACCTGACTGGTTGTAAAGCCCAACATGACAAGTACTAAACTGATTGATTCAGTTGAATCCGGTGAAGTGGGTGCAAGTGAGTCATTTCTTTCCTGCAGTTTCTCTTTGTGCCAACTTTTGCGCTTGCGCAGGTGGCACCCTCAAAACGGAACCGCTTTCGAAAAGCTTTTGCCAAGCACAAGGACCAAATCAAGGCAGCAGTCACTGGTGAAGCGGAGATTTTTCAACGATTAGGTCGTTGGCTTGGGATTATGGATGCTTGGTATGAACAAATGCCTGTCTTGATGGATCTCTGTTTATTAAGAGATGCTCTAGCTCAACATATAGTACCCTTAGCTGCTTGGGGTCTCCGACCTCATCTACGTCCCATCCTGGGAAGGGTGATGCCTCCACCAGATCCACCAGATGCAGTTCTAAAGGATGTGGATGTCCTGAAGGATCTTGGGCATATGAAAAGCTTCGCATCGCCCTTTCCAGAGGTTCATGGCTATCAAGAAGATGCACCTGAAGCACCAATTCTCATGGGACGATTGAGGGAAAGCCGGGAAAGCACTGTAGAGTCTGTAGAGCAAAAGCCGCCGGTTGTTGAGATCGGCTTGGATGATCGAGAAGGTAGCGATTCTGGGACCCTGGATTATTCCACAGATGAAGAAGATGGTGAGCTCCACTCACCCGGCGAAATCGGATTTCATCGCATCTTGGCTCCGGTTCTGACTTAGGTGTGGGACGATGTTTTTTTTATGTTTCACTGGACATAATTTCAGATGGTTTCTGGAGTGACAATTGAACCTCCCTGCATGACTCAGCTGCAAGCTGACTTGTACAAAGAACCTTGAATGGTCCAAGCCGTTGACAGAAAAAAACATTGAACAGTAGAGATTGATTGCAGAGAGGCATAGAAGTACTCGTGGATGTTCTCTGCTGATATCACGCCTATGGACTACATGCCAACAACCTTCAGCCGTAGCCGCTTTCTGAAGCATCTGGAGGTCATTCGATCCAACTACCTAGAAGAGCATGGGGTTTTCTCTAGGAAGAATCTCATGCTTGCTTTGATTCCTAACAGCCAGTCAAACAACGTCAGCTAAGCTAAGATCTTTGAGTTGGGATGATGTACTATGTAGTCAATGTAGTCCAGAGTACCGCAAAAACAGTCTCAGATTCTAAAAACCTACATTTCTGACTTGCCTCATCTTATGCATTTGTTTTCTGACATGAAGCTTTATAGCTGAAGAGTCTATGTAGCAGGCAGCTCAGACCGTCTTGTTACATTCAACCAAGAGTGTGCATGTGATCTTGCATCGAGCAGACAGAGTCACGGAGTTGAAGTGAAGTGCAACTTTTGGATTGTGGCATGAGAAGCTGTGAAGTTTCAACATTTTTAATACATTGAAGTTCATTGAAACACGAAAGCTTCGCTGCATGTTCAGGTGTCTCTGACCTTTGTTTGTCAGTTGTGACACATGGAGGCTTGGTGTGGGTGTGGCCAGTTGGCCCAGCTTTTTAGGCATGCTGCGTGCTATATGTGACACCGACAAGCTTCAACAACAACGACGACGGCAACAACAGCAGCAGCAGCAGCAGCAACGACGACGACAACAACAACAACAACAACAACAACAACAGCAACAACAACAACAACAACAACAACAACAACAACAACAACAACAACAACAACAACAACAACAACAACAACAACAACAACAACAACAACAACAACAACAACAACAACAACAACAACAACAACAACAACAACAACAACAACAAC
>DF241839.1:0-57514 GCA_000507305.1 Breviolum minutum Mf 1.05b.01 | reverse complement strand
ACAACAACAACAACAACAACAACAACAACAACAAATACAACAACAAATACAACAACAAATACAACAACAAATACAACAACAACAACAACAAATACAACAACAACAACAACAACAACAAATAATACAAATAGCAACAACAACAACAAATACAACAGCAACAACAACTACAAATAGCAACAACAACAACAAATAATACAAATAGCAACAACAACAAATAATACAAATAGCAACAACAACAAATAATACAAATAACAACAACAACAAATAATACAAATAACAACAACAACAACAACAAATACAAATAGCAACAAAAAACAGTGACTTTGGCTTTTCATGCTTTTTGGTTCTTCAGTGTCTGGGAGACTGGCAGGGGAGACCGCGCCCAAGCCAGGCGAGAGGTTTTTGCATGGCTTGCCTTTCAAGTTGGGGTCGGGTCGTTTTACCACTACGTAGCTCACCAAAGCGCCCATTTGTGTCAGGTAAAACCTGTACGGCACTTGGTGAATGTGGCAGTCCATGGCAGCGGATTTGTTTTGACTTGCCTTGTTGCAACTTCCAAGCTGCTGCTGATGAGGTCTGATTCAGAGTATATATGATAAGTTGTTAATAGCAACAACAATTCTGCCCAATCCAAAGGGTCTGAAGTAGCCCTTGTGCTCAAAGCTGTTTGAACAATGACATATTACATGCAGATGTAAGCTGCCTTTGAGTATTCTTTGCCAAACTCTTATGACAGTTTCTCAGTGAAACCTTCGATACGTGACTTCCACGGTTTCTAGAGCATCCACGTTTCCCTGCCTACCGCCCACCATTAGAAGTTGGAGTGGTGGCGCAACAACATACCACAAAGCCCGAAGTCATGTGTCTCATCTAATCCATCCTTATCAACTACAAAGCTACAGTCTGCTTGGATCATTTCGAATCATTTCTGCTTTCCGCCATGGCACGGTCCTTGGCCTTTTTGTGTTTGGTGCTACCTGTGTCCTTAGTGGCCTTTGTTGATCTGTGGCCTGTGCCACGGTCGCTCCGTCGGACTTGTTGCAAAGCTGGAAGCAGCCTTTGGCAGGAGGCTTATGACACGGAGCGCAGTCGTTCTGATCTGCTGTTAAGCAAATTGAAGGACCCATCTCAGTGACAAAAAAGATGTGGCGTGAGTGTTTTGTCTCCAAGATCCAGCAACTAAAAGAGATGAAGTATCAGTATAGCATACAAGCTAGATATGTTGAGGCCCACGATAATCTCTCCCGGCCACGAAATCTCCCTAGGACTTAGAGGACCTTGGTGCCCGAGAGAGTTGCGGAGCTCTGGAAGAGGTGCTGCAGGTGCGGCTCGAAACCCAACCAACAAAAACCGACGCTGGTCACCATGGTGGGTGATATTTTCACACAATGTGTTGTTTGCTGTCTTACCATGTCAGGATCTGTTGGAGCAGTCGCCTTTGGCGAGCCAAGAGTCCTTCGATGCGCTGCGAAGAGCCAATGATCAGCTCGATGAGGTGATCCGAAGGGAGATACAAAGAAAAGAAATGACAAGTGTTGATTTTGATGATGTGTATTTGGTGCTTTATGCTTGTTTTGAAGCTGTTTTGAAACACATCATTTATATCTCTGCCAACAACGGCCAATGATGGCAGTCAAATCTTTCAGGATGTCAAAGTCAAAACCCATGAGAGGCGCTACAGGAGTTGCAGAGTCCCAGATTGCCATCCAGTTTGCCGTCCTTAGTACCTAGCTCCAAACTGCCTGGGGACCCTGTCACCATCGATGTTTTGCCACCCGTTCGAGAAACAGATGGACCAGCCTTGGTACCTGGCGCAGCACATGTGCGGGTGTCGCTGCCACTGGTGGACAATTCCGAATCTCGTCTTTCCTGCTTTTCAAGTTTTTACTTTGATTCCTTTCTTTTTCTGGTTTGTCTTGTGTTGTTTGCATTGTTCACATGTAGCTTTTATTTTCTTGTAGTGTCAGAATCCCAGCCGAAGGAAGTGATGTGGGGCTGCGATCTGACTCCACTTTACGATGAAGTTGGAAGTCGGCTGATGTCCTTTACAGCTTTCCTTCCCATGGGCATGCAATTAACATCCTTTCCCAGACCTTCAGATCTACCTGGTGATGCTGATTTAGTGATGGTAGAGGAGGTGGAGTCGAAAGGAGAAGCTGATGTAATAGGCATCCAAGCGGGAGACATCTTACGTGCTGTATCCTATGTGGGCACAGGTCCGGAACCTGGATGGTTGGACAAAATGCTGGGAGCTGAAGCCATGCCCATGAAGAAGGTGCCTGGGTGAGGGATATCTCAGAGAGACTTCTGGTGAATTGATGTGAATTGTGAATTGATGAGTTCCGAAGATTTTGGAAGTACTTGATGGGATAGACGTGTTTGGAATCCTGTAGAGAGCTTGCATCCGCAACACTTTGCGATGACTTATCTTTTTCCCTTGAAAGGTCATGAAATGCGATGGCCGATCTATCGATGAGGCAACTTGCTGGAAAAGTCATGGACAAATTTTGAATGCGTTCGTTTATGGAAGAATCAATTTCAACTCAACAGAATGATCTCCCCTGCAGGTGATCATGTGCCACCTGTGCAGGTCACAGATGCGTTGCAATCCAACCGTGACAGTCCAGATGGTAGACTGGTGCTGCTATTGGAGCGACCCCAATGAAGTTCAAACCTCGGTTTGGTGGAAATGAATCAACTTGAATCAACTTGAATCAACTGTAAATCTAGCGTTCACTTGTAACTGATCTAGAAAGTTTTTGTACATGTGTAAATTATTTGTATGAGATGTGTGTATGACATTTGTAGGTGTAAGTTGTCCAAATGAATTTGTACGACATTTTGTAAGATATGTGTCGGAGATATATTTGTAGAAGATATGTATGGGAGACGTTCAGGATATGTACAAGATATGTGTTAGGAATGTTCCGGTAAGTATATACAGACATTTAACCACGGAATTCTATAGATGGAGAACATTCACTGAGACTTTTCTAAATTTGATCTGGTGGTCACAGTTCATTGATTTGGATGCATGATTTGACTATTGAGGGGAACTCTTTAATGAGCCGCTGTGGTCTGAGGCACCAGTTGCATCTGAAGAATGGATGATGTTGTTGGAGACACATGGAATCTCCGACCAAGCTTCAACTTCCTTGGTTTGCAAGGAAGTTGGTTTCTAGTCACCGAGCTTTTAATGTCTATGCTGACAATGGTGTACATCGCCTGTAAAGGCAACCATTCCAAAATTTTCGATCGTTTCGAGCAAGCCAGAAAAGCGCAGCAAATCCAGCAAATCACTGAAACGGATTTGCAGAGAATGTCATTGACACTTAACATCGACCATGCTTCAACAAAGGTGACTAGCTTCTCGACACGGACATCGGAGTAGAGCACTTAGAAGTCGGTGAGTTGAACTGAAAAATTGAAAAACAGCGAATGGCTTGACATGAGGTACCTTTTATTTTTCTCAGGTTGGTGAAATTGTTTAGTTCAGGTAGACGTTTTGAGGTCTTCACACTTTAGAGTTGCAAGACCTTATCTCTGCAGAGGGGTTTTGATTCATATTCATTCGAGGGTGAAACCAACGCCAAAGAGCAGGGCATCATCATCAAGGCCAGCGTCGCATCGTGGAACTATGCATGAAAGGTAAGATGATTCAAATGATGCTTCCCACCTTTTCTTGTGGAACAAACATGGCCCGTCTCAAAGGAGATTGGGACGATGATTATATTTCTCCATAGGCGACCACTTCGTTCTAGTTGAGTGTATCTCTTTGGGTGCTCAAGGCCGACTGGAACATCGGAGTGGTCGTCTCGGTCTCATCTCTGGCCGCAGTGAGAAAGGGAGGTATCCATGCCATCAACTTGGAGTTTTGAGTGCAAAACTGCAGCATTTTCTAAGGGTGAAGCCTACGCCCAAGTCGAAGGCAAAAACGGCCACAGCTGCCCAGGCAAGGAGACATGAGTCATACCGCAGAGTCGCCGGAAGGCCTTGCACCTGGGATTTCTTGATTTTTTTGATCTTTCTATTTTGAGGTGAAGCAGACCAGGAGAGCGGGTTTGTGTGGCTTGTGACAGTTTTTATAGGCTCAAACTTGGTTTTTGATTCTCATCTCTGGGTCTGATGCGGATGAAAAGTATCGAGGATTTCTTGGATATCAGGAGCGAAACGCAGCAAGAACCCACACCGCCCTGGCGTCAGGCGCACACGATGCAAACTGCAGGTTTTCAATAGGGCTGCTGAAAAAAACATCATTTGAAAATTTCTCTAAGTATACTAGCTTTTTGTACCTTGAAAAGGCATGCAATGTCGCAGATAGATAAGCGAGAATCCTTTAAAATACTCGAATAAACTTGTCTTTCCCGGCTTTCCTGTTCTGGAAACGGAAAAGGTGTTCTTTTTCCTTCAACTTTTTGTCATTTTTCCTTCTTCGATCTGAACTCAGCCACTCCCTTCCAGCCACTCGGGATGAAGGCTGCGACTCCTTCAACTTCTAGCTATGAGGCTGGAGATCACAAGCAATCTTCACGAATCTTTTGTGTAGCTACAGCTAGAGGATCTATATAGATGTATTCTCTAAGTGTTTGAGAAAGTGTATGACTTTGGTGTACGGAGGAGGTGAAAGCCAATAGGGCGCATTACAGGATGTATGTAGGTCCGCATAGTCCAAAATGCTCACTGGATCCTCAGGCAAGAGAAACGCGATCCACTGGAGGTCGAGATCGATTTGTGTAAACCGTTTGAAGCCATTGCAATTCGCAATTCTGGGAGTCAATCCTGTGCTTCAGCGCGTTTTCAGCCATTTTTTGCTTTTTCAGTTTCCAGGTGCGTATACCGATGCATACCAAGACAAAGACCATTCTTGGCAGGAGCACCGGAAGACATTTGCACGTTTGACAGGCATGTTTGCTGCAAGGCTTTTCCAAAAACCTATGAAGCTTCTGACTTTAGGACTGGAAGAAAACAACCTACAGCTGGGGATCCAGCCAGCAGCGGCTCCTTCCCATCCAGGAAAAGAGAGCCGAGGCCAGTGTGATTCAAAAGGGATTTGGGATCCAATCATTTTTAGCGAAGGCGATTGATATTTTCCCAAAATATCGACATGACCCCGGTGCTTGGAGGTGATTCCTGTGATTTGTGGCACTGCCAGAGTGGTTTGCTTGCTGGGAGAGACGGGCAGCGGCAAGAGCACGCAGGTGCCGCAGATGATTTTGCAACAGGCCCCGGGTCGAGGTGAGCTTGTGTTGTGTTGGCATAAGTTTTTGACCATTATGAGACAGAAAACCAGGATGGATTGCATGGATATCATGACCCAGAACTTTGCAGATTATAAACATTGTGATCGACGCCTTGTTCGCAAATTTGAGACTGACTGGATAGGCGCGGGCAGCCAATTTGAATGCACGAGTCTGTGTGACTCAGCCACGGCGTGTCGCAGCGCTAAATTTGGCAAACCGCGTAGCAACAGAGCTAGGCCCGGAGCAGCTGTCGCATTGGAGTCGATTCCAACCCCTTGACATGTTTGGTTTAGATTGAGCTGAAACGGTCTGCCATTTTTTCCCTTTGTGTGGGAGTCACATTTGGTATCTACTACTTGCAGAAGCTGCAAGCATCGAACTTATTGCAATCTTTTCCTTTGATTGAAGAAAGAGATCCTTTGATGGAAGTAATGGTGGCAAAGATTTTGCTCAAGTTTGGAGCTGCTCAAGCAACTTGCAGAGATGAGGATGATCACATCACGTCTCAGTTGTTTAAATCCAAGCGAGAAAAAGATTTGCTTCGCAGAATGGAGCCACCTATGCTGATGTGTGTCTTTAATGACTAACACAGCTGTCCAGAAATGGTTGTGCATGATTCAAAGCTATCACTTGCTAACAAGCGAGCAATGGTAAGGCTGGCCATCAGAGATGTAAGACCAAGCCTGGATATGAAAAAAGCAAAGCCAAGCCAAGCAGTGGTGAAAAGGTTATTTTCCGGTATCCACGTGTCAAAGTGGCAAGAAGGGTGTCACTCAGAAGCTCTAATTGCACAGTGCTGAATCAGGATTGCATAATTCACATTTCCGAAGCTCTTCCAATATTGACAAAAGTATTGGATTTTTTTGGTTTTAACATTTTTGTTTTTTTAAAGTAAGCATCAACATCATTTTTCTGCAAAACTTGTAGATGATACGTTCAAAAACGAACAGAAGGCCTGGCCCCCAACTCCAAACGACCATCCCAAGCCGCCAGTTTTATGTCAGTTGATTTTGGTGTGTCCAGCACGTCGCATGGGCAATTTGCATCAGCATCACTTCAAATGCTACTACCTACGTCAGTTTCAATCTGAAATTATATTTTGCAGTCCAAGTTTTATTGCAAAAACAACAGGTGCAACTCGTTGGGTAAACAGCAAAAAATCATTTTCATATCCTATCGTTACATTGTGCTCTTCGCTTTTCCTTTTGTTGATTTCATGCTATGGCATTTGGGTGGCGCAGGTGAGTCCATTGGGAACTCTGTTGGGTATCGGATTGGTGGTGCCTCGGCTGTGGTTCTCACCTTGGTATCATGAGGTTGTGCTGTTTTTGGTAGACGTCTGAGGCGAGAGCCGTCCCGGCTACAACATTGACTTTTGTACGGTTGGATACACACTTCAGCTTTTCCTCAACTCTCCGGAGGAGTCCAAGACTGATTTGGAAAAAATCATTTAAGGCAATTGATCAATTTTGTTGGGTGGCTGGTTGACTTTGCGAAAAAAATTGGCTTCACATAGTGGGCCAACGTCATTTGCAGCAACTAGGAGTTTGGCAACTATACGCACATAATTTTGGACGAGGTTCATGAAAGAAGTGCGGCCCTCAAACACAGTGAGTTCAAATACCACAGCGCAGTGCACCATGGCGAATGCCACTTGATACACTTTTTGCTGCTACATTGATACATGTGAACGATTCGGAGCTGATGCAGGCTTCCGTGACTTGTGGACATTTTGCATGTACATGTATATCTGTCACTTGAGAGGATTCTTGTTCAAACCAAAGACCTAGCAAACACCGTTTTCATTGACATTCTTTTCAACAATGCATGAAGTCGGATTTAGAATGATTGGGAACACATGTGGTGAAGATCTTCTTCTTTTTTGATGTAATGTTCTTGACAATGACCCACATTGCGCATTCAATATTTGTTGCATCATACCGGTGGGTCCCGCAGTTGCCCCCAAGCGTCCAGTGAATTTTACCCATGTCTTCCGAGAGTGGTTCCAGCGGTGACGAGTCGCCAGAGAATGTGCCACTTCCCGTCAGCACGTCGCCGTTTGAAAAGATCTCTTGCTTAGGAGAAGGTGCGTTTGGTGCCGTTTGGTTGGCTCGTTGCAGGAGCAGCGGCAAGTATGTGGCCTTGAAGGAAATATCCCGACATTTGGCAGATCCGCTGCTGCTGGAACCCGAACGCGATGTGTTGCGTGAGATTGCTGAAAGCCGTGAAAAGAGTGCTTTGGTGAGTCCTGCACTTGCCGGTTTGGTGTCAACCTTTGTGACACCATTCGCAATTTGTATGGCCATGGATTTGGTGGAAGGCACACATTTGCAGGATCATTTGCGTGCAGAGGGCCAGATGCAGGAAGTACGGGTTCAGTGGTACACAGCCGAACTGGCCGGCGCCCTGGATTGGTTACATAAAGCTGGTTGGCTTTATCGTGACTTGAAACTCACCAATGTGATGCTATCATTGTCAGAAAACTCCTACGGTCGGGTGAAACTCATTGATTTCGGTTTCGCTATACATCAACTTTCGAGTGACAAGGCTGTAGGGACTTTGCAAACCATGGCGCCAGAGGTGATTTCATGTGCCAATTCTAAATGGGCCAAAGAGTTAAACCTTGACTTGGATGTTGGATATGGTCCTGCAGCTGACTGGTGGTCTTTAGGGGCAGTACTGTTTGAACTGCTCAGTGGTGAGGCACCGTTTGGACGATATGATGACATTCTGCTGGAGGGTTTTCAGGTGCTTAAAGCGCAAGGCAACGGACTCCCATGGTCCAAAGCTCCTACTGTAAGTGATGCAGCCAAAGATGCAGCATCCTCACTATGCCAACTGAAGCCTGATGATCGTGCACAACTTCCAGCTTTGAAAGACCAAGTCTTTTTTTCCTCCGTGGATTGGAGGAAGTTGGAGTCTGATGGCCCAGGACCGAGCTTTGAGCCAATGGGTTTTACCATTGCCTCTGCTAGCGAGGAGCGTGTGAAGCCACGCCGTGGGGCGGCAATGCCACCGTCTCTGGATGGACCGGATCCATTCGAAAACTTTTGAGCGCAAAAAGAGATGCTTTTGGTATCATCACATTTTGCATGGCCTGCTTTCAGTGCTAGAAATGCTTTTATTGATGTAATTTAGCTGATACTAAACAAGAATCAAAAGCACGAGATTTGTGACGATTTTGGAGACAAAGTCAGTGTTTGTCATTCGAAACAAGGTGCAGAGAGCGACATGCTTTGCCTTGTGGTCAGACTGCTGGCACAGCATCGCTTCCAGCAGACTCGCCTTATAGTGATGCTGGGATCCCTGGATGGATTTTTTTCGGTTCTAAACTAAACGATCAGAACAAAGCAGTCAGTTGTGACAGTGGCGATATGTTCGATATGATGATTTTGTTTGAAAATCACCTTGGAGGTCTGCTACGTTGCAGTCAGATCTCTTTGCACGCTACTTCGCTCCAATTTCTCGGATGCCAGTGGGGCGGGTCTTCGTGGGAGCCCGCTGCTTCAAAGTGACACAGCATTTCTTGGAGGAGTTTGGATATCACATTTGATGATGTCACCAATCTTTTGCTGCGTTGGTCAGTTGATGCTCTGCGAAAAGTCATCCTTTCAGGAGTTGCCAACGGCCTTGGGACGGAAGCTCCGCTGCGAATCGTTAATCATGAGTCGTGTCAAGGTGCACTACCGGCCTGAGTGGAAAGGGGTTTTGGGCGAAGACTTTTGCAGGGAAAAATTGATTTTTTAACAGTTCAAACCTGGTGACCTGGTGACCAGGAATCACATATATGACGTGATCCAGTGCAAAAGAACATCAATCTTGGAATCACAGCCAAGTTCATGTCGAGTTCCTGGGTTGTTACGAAAGTCGATCCTTTTCTCTACGCACTGCAGGACGTCTTTGGAACCGTCAAGCCGAAGAAGATTGATCAGAAACATTGCCAAGGTCTCAGCTGGCTGCAGTGTTTCATAGAAGCCGAAAGCTTATTCAATAATCTCTTCATATCATTTCTCACCTTGGACTCTTCCAGAATGCAGCACGAAAGCAACGACGACCTTTTTTAGTCATTTTTTCCCGAAAGACGTTTGGTCGCAGGGTTCTTCAGAAGATTGTTGGCGTATGTCACACCATGCATATCAATAAGCATCATCCCACACATATCCATTCAACTTGATCCTGTCAATACTTATCTTGTCAATACGTATCGTTTCAATACGTATCCATGCAATACGTATCCCACCAATACGTATCCCTTCAATACGCATCCATTCAGTACGTATCCATTCAAAAGGTATGCATCAGCAGGAATGGCAATGTATGTGAATGCAAAACATATCCTTGCATATCATTGCATCAGCAGGAAGGCAATGAGTCTGAGTATCATTGCATGTCATTTTATATCATTGCTACTCGGCGGGAATGGCAATAAACATAAAAACCTTGCTTTAGGTTCAATTTCTTTGCAACTTTATTAATTGAATATAATTGTATCCCGTGCGTATGAACATGAAATTCATCCCTAGCTATTGGCCTGCTTGCTTGCTTGCCTTTTGTTTGCTTGTGCGCTTGCTTTTAGGCCGCCGTTCTTTCGGGCCAGAGTGTGGTCTGATTTTTTGTTTTTGGGTTCAACCATTTTCAACCTCTTCAACCTGAGAATGGGTGGGGAAATTTGCATCGCTGGCTCGAACGCTGAGGTGATAAGCTGCATAAAGTCATCATCGAAGTTCTGGAGGTCATCGCTACGCCGGTCCGAGGGCCCTGGAGTTTTGTCAAACTTTGGGGAAAGCGCTCGGGAAGACATTTGGAGACAACGGTTTTGGTCGTTGTTGATGTTTTTGCGTGCTCTGTTAGTTGAAGTATCTAGTAATTTTTTTCTGGGCTTGTCTGTCTGGAGCTAAAATCAATTTCTTGACATAGAACAATTGAATTGTGGCTTGTATAAACACTCCGCTGGCCTTTCTGGAGGACAGTACTATACTGGTTTTCCTCCCCGGCATCGCTGAAATCTCGTCGCTGTGGCAGGACAGTTTTGCAGACTTTGAAATTGGATGTTTCTAAAGCAGGAATCGTATGAAATGGCAAAGGTGAGCAATCGGAAACAGATTTGTGCCACACCAACAAGTCTTTGAAAAAAATTGACATATACGGTAGTTTACTTCATACCTCTGAACTTTCCTTTTTTTTTGTGTTGTCGTTGTTGTCCTCCACGTGTTGCGGGACATTTCTTTTCGAAGGAAGCCAAAGAGCTTGAGTACCGCAGCTTCAAAATTTTTCCCCTGCACTCCATGGTTCCACGTGAAGAACAGGACCGAAACATATGGTACAGTCGGTACAGTGGAAATGTCGGAGTTGAAACTTGAAACTGTATTTTTCTCTACCTGTCTCAGGAACTGGTTTTTCAAGAGCCTGACCCTGGAATTACCAATGTGACAACCTAAGACTTCAGAGACTTTGACAATTGGACTTCTGCCAACTTTGATGGATGATTCATCGGTGGTTGGGATGTTCCAGGTGGTCCTTGCCACAGACATTGCGGAATCTTCCATCACCCTACCGCATGTTGGACGCCCAGATCTTCAAAGAGAATGAACCAAGGGGGAAATGAACATAGCTGACCGGCAATCCTCCTTGCACAACAGGAAATACGCTACACATCTACAGATGTACAACTGGTTAAATTTCCACTGCTGAGTTAGATTCAGTATGGGAGGGTGTTTCATTTTATTTGCCGGAAACTCGCTTCACAACATGATTGCTTTCTGGACCTGCAGCTTTTTCTAGTTCGAAGCCTATGCATGCTGCCAGAATCACGTGAAAAACTTCCACAAAACGCCCCTTCGCCATGAATCCCTTCTGGTTTCCTGTAGGCCATGGGTGAACTCACAGGTCATCAGATTCAATTTGAATCCAATCAAAATCCTATAAAATCCTGCTGAGTCTACAACACTAAACTTAAACGCACCTCAACAAAGATGCCATCCCAAAGGAAACCTAGAAAAAACAAGTCTAAACAACCCTTGTATTTTTCAGGGTAAAAATTGTCAAACCATACCGAGTACCATGAGTATCATTGTTGAAACGTCCTGGGGCCACACAACTGAAGAGTTTTTGATGCCATTGAGCTCCAACTGCCTGCGTCTATGGCTGTTGGCGGCAGCTCTGGCTGCCACACATGTGCCAGGCCAATGAGAACTCGATGTTGATGGGGAAATGTAAAGAACACCAGGTCAAAGGCCAAAGACTAAATCGTTTTTTTTGGCTCCAAATGCATTGTGAGGTTCCATTGGCGACGTTTTTGCCCGAAGCATGCTACCAAAGATGTCCTCCCTACGAAAACGGCAGCAAGAAGAAAATGATATGCGTGAAGAAATCCAAGCTCTTGCCAAAGAAGCGGAGACAAATCACAGGATAAGCTTCCAGTCATCATTTCTCACTGAATCGGTGGGGTCAGTGTGTAAGAAGGCTTGACGGTCTTCGCAGATGGTCCGAAAGAGTACATAGATAGTTTTTTTTCAAGGGTGAATTGGCCGGGTTGGTTTCTGCACTACTCCTACTCCTCCTCCCCCTACTACTCTTGCTCTTGGTTCTTTTTCTTCAGGTGGGGATATCTCAAATCAAAGTAGTGTTTTGTTTGACAAGACAGGACTGCTTTGGAAGAGGGAGCCACTGCAGGACACCGACCTCTTTTCATGCTACCGATATTGCATCATTTTCGTGCGGCTTCAAGTCCACCTTCGCCGACGACCATCAATGGCACATTTGTTGACTGCACTTTTGGTCGTGGAGGTCATGCTCGAACGTTGCTGAAACACTTCTCATCTGCTTCCAAACTGATTGCCTTGGATGTTGACCAACAAGCTGTGGATGTTGCTAGCAAAATGGCGGCCTCGGACAAGCGAATGATTGTCTTTAAAAAATCCTATGGAGACTTGAAGTCGATTCTGGGCCAGACAGAGGTAAATGGGGTGCTCATCAACAGCGGCATCACCACGGATGCCAAGAATGATGAAAGACGTGGCATCAGAAAAGGACCTTTGGATCTGCGGTATGACCTTCAGGCGGCCCTTGTAGATTTTTTTACATCAATCAGCCGAAGTTGATTCAACATGAAATCTTGATCCATCAGATGTCGCAACAATCTGAACCCTAGAAGTTGGTAATCTGGAGGCTGGAATTCCCTGCTCCGAGTGGCTTGCCAATCAAACCTTCCAGAAGCTTTCCAAGGCCATCGAGGACTTTTCTCGCTTTGATGAATGGACGCTGGGCCACTTTAGAAGCCTCCCACGAGATATAGAGTCTGAGAAAAGGTTTGAAGCTAGTAAGTGAAGTCTCTGATACCTGATCGGGGCAGGTGTATACTCCTAAAAAAACACTATGGTTTTTCCATTGCAAATCAGAATCCAGTATAGATTCAAAATTCAAAATCAGATTTCAGCAACTGGCTTTTTCAAAACTTTGCTGCTTGAGGACGTGTATGCGCATAGCTCATGAAGTGCTCTGCGAGCAGAACGCGCTGGGTGGGCGCTTCACCCAAATCTCTCAATTGGCAAAGGCGGTTCGTCGAGTGCTTCCGCCCACAGAGGTGAGAAGTAGGGCAGTTGGATCGGAGTTGGAGCATTGGGAAGATTGAAATAATCTCAGAGATCTGTAGGATGATATTGATACAAGTAGATAGTATTCGATCATTTTTTTTTTGGGATTCCGTGGTTATGTGGGGGACAAAGGTGAGAGTTCCAGGCTTTTGGTCAGTCTTATGGGAGAAGACAAACTTTTGGGGAAGCCGTGCTCATGTGTCTGGTCATCGTTTCGAGGAGTTTGGAAGGAAGAATGACTACGGCCCAAAGTCTGTCCTTGCAGTGCTGCGCCGCATCATTAATCAAGAGTTCAAGGAGCCCATATCCAATATCGGCAAGTCATGCAAAGTGTCAGACTGTACATATTTGCTGCAAGCCTCACCCGGCTTGTTTATTTGTGATTGCTTGGGTATGCAAAGTAGAGATAAAAGGGTCAGTTTAGATTCCCAGGAGACTGCTCAGTTTTAGCTCTCCTCTCTCTCTACCTCTCTCAGTTGATTGGTTGATTCAGTGGATCAACCATTCTTATTCGATGCCATTTTGGCGCAAGATGTGTTCAGAACCTGTCTTCTGCTCCCAACCTTGCCGCATTGTTTTTTGGTGATGGTAGGATGGCTCAGGTCGAGTGTTGGACCAAATGCTCAAGTTGGATCATGATTTCAAGCAAGATTTTTTCCTCCTTGCATCCACCCAGGCTGTTCTGTGCACAACAACGAAGAACTCAAATTGAATATAGTATAGAGATGTATAGAGTCACAATCCCAATCACAACCACAAACAGACATAGTCAGAATCCGAATCATAACCATAGGCATAAGCGTAGTCATAGTGACAATCATAGCCACACGCCACATGCATGTACAAAGTCGTAACCATAATCGTAATCACAATCATATACTGTAGTCATGTTCTTTGTTTTGATCTGTTTTCGTATGATTCTATTTGACCACTTCTCCATGTTTTCCAACTCTTTTCAGGAACTACAAAAAGCCTTAGACGGCAGCTTTCAGCAGTTGACCATGGGCGGTCGTTGCCTGGTGATTTGTCAAAGCACAATCGACAGGAGTCTTGGTGATTTGACAAATCGAATTTTCGAATTCGCTACAAATTCGTCATCGTAGACTATGGCTAAGGCGAAAATTGATACGTAGAAGATCTATATAGTAGGACACGAGTCGACAACACTGTGTCAATCTTGGGGTGCTAACCAAAACAACCAAGGAATGTTATTCGGCGTTTTATGCGTCAGAACGAAGAGCCAGGGGCAACAGCAAGCATCAAGATGGACAAACGGAGGCTCAAAAAGTTGTACCCTTTGGCAGGCCTTCTCAACGCTCAAAAATGTATTTTTGTCACTTTTGTGGGCGTGGAATCCTGAGTTTTTCCTGAAGGGAGGTTTCCCTCGAGTCCACCAAAAAAGTTAAATTGTATTGAACTCAAAAACTACAAAATGTTTCCCCCCTTGCGGGCTAATGTGCTTTATGGGTTGCTTTGGCGACGTTTCAAGGGTTGAACCGGGCCCAGGAAAGGGGTGTGCGGTTGGGATTTGACACATAAAAACAGTGGAGGCACAGACCAACCTTATGCGGTTCGCTCTCTAGATTCGACCAGGTTGTCGATCCATGAATTGAAACTTGGAGATTTTCGCAGAGGTGAAGGTGTCAAAGGGGTAAGGGGAACATATGTTCAAACACGGGGAGAAAATATGAAACCTATTGAAATGGATGTAACTAGATGAACAACATACCTTTGTATGTGGTGATGAAACAGTTGCTTCCGATAAAAAGATTGTCATGTTCTGATTCGTGTAAGCCTTGTAAGCACACACTTCTGTTTGACTGAGGAATTCCAACCCAGATGCTACCAGAGGGGCAAGTCTTATGGTCTTAGAAAAGGTGCCACGGACCCTTCTTCTGCGGAAAAAGTGGCGCTTTGCAGAGCTTTCCATCAAGACCCCTTCACAGCCACGGCTGCCCCGGGCTGCCCGTCCCCGGCCGAGGTTGTGGCCGTCATAGATCTCGGCCTACATCGACGGGTGGATCATGATGCCACCAAAGGTGTGGCTTCTTTGGCCACCAAATGGTGTGGAGCTCAGATGAAGAATGATACGAGTCCATGGTCATTTTGGTGGTTTGTGCCGACAGTTGAGAGCAAGGTTGATTCAGATCGTTTTGGGCCCAACAAAAATCAACATATTTGATAAATTTTAGGTGAAAGTGTCAAATTTAGTTGATGAGTTTCTTCTTTTTGCAGGAGTGGCCTTGTCGAGATCTGTGCAAACAAGTCCCAAATTCCAGTATGTTTATGATTCTAAACATCCCCACCTCTTGCCGATGAATTGGTTGTTGGAGGATCAGCAAAGCTGCAGCCACACAACGGAGTGGGTAGAGACCTTAGAGGGATCTATTCGATCGATTCGTTGATAACATCTTTACCAACCTGAGGCGTGCTGGCCGTACACAGCCTGGGATTTGTTTGCGTTTGTACACCAAAGCGTCGAAAGCTCAAGGAGCTGGCAGAAAAATCATGAGAAACACATTTCAAATTCATGTAAAAATTAGAAATCAGTGAGTTTGACAAGCAACATAATGAAAACCACCCAGGTTTTATGACAAGCATATGAATGACTTCGAGCCACCAGAATGCACGTGGTGGCCTCAAGGAATTTTATGTCTATGGAACGGTTTCGAGGTTGTCAAGTATCTAGGGGAAGATGTAGAATATTGAGATTCTTCAAACCACCCTCCAGAAAAAACACATCCAAAAAATATCTATTCCACAGATGTCTCTTTCAACTGGCCATGAGGTCAATGTCCCTTGATCGGCTGTATTTACAGGTGGCCTTGGAGGGTTGGATAGGTTGGGAGCTTCCTTTAAAAGTTTCCATGGCTCGCCAGGCCAAGCAACTTTCAACGCAACTCAGCCAATCTTTGAAGGACCTACGAGTGCAGGGGGATCCCAGTCTTCCACCTGGGGGCGAAGTTTGCCCCTTCCTCCCATGGTTCTGCAGGAAAAAGTCACGAGAAGTCTAAGATGTTGTTGGAGGTAGCTATTTTTCCACTGGTTGCCAGTTCCGGATACACAGTAATTAGTAATAGGTGCATACTTATACCCATATTACAACAAATAGGGATGAATGTGGTTGAAATGGGAAGCTCTCAAAAAGTATATTGAAAAAATACCGCATCACCTGGGATACCCTTGGTGAATTGCAGCAAACCCAGGCCGCGAGGTGCCCAGGAGTTGTTAGCACAATTGCCTGAGGCAGGATGAGAAAAGGTGGCAGATTCAGTGGTTGATACTTTGCTATCAAGGTATCTAACTGCTTTCGTTTTTTTTTTGATTATTGTCTTTCAGGGTTTCCTTTGGTATTTGGTGAATTTTTCATGAATGTGTCGTATTTTGCCATTTTTAGATGTTGGTTTTTTCCAAGGCAAAAATCCCGTCCTCCAAGAACCCTTCATTTTGGATCACTGGGAGGCTCCGGATTTGAGCCGCGTTGCCCTGGCTCGGCAGAAGAATGCGGAGTTGGGAACCATTTCAAACGCCACAGAGGCGCGCGGATGTTGGTAGATGGCGGCCATTGGTCCGATTGGTCCCTTGTCATCTTTTGAATGGATGAGTGCCCTCTGACTCATCTACATTTTATATGGGGTTCAGAAAAGAAAGGATCTTTTGTGACATGAATTGGCAATCGAGTTCATTTCAGGTATGTTTTGTTCACCTGGAATTTAATGAAAGCGATTCCACCATGGACATCCACATTGACGAAGATGGAGGGATGGATTTGTTTCGGCTTCTCCCAGGTAGCGCAGATCACCGCTCTGGGATACTTGTGCCTGCACCTGCCGCTGGACCTCAAGCCTGATTCTGAGACTTAGAAATGACGCCAGTCCTTTTAGATGTGCTTCAAGTTTTGGGGGAAGATGTTCCATTGTGGTACTGTAACAGTTTCACTTAATGCCGGTACTTGGATGCTTTTTGGTCGCAACAAAATGGTACTTGAAGTACCTACAGGTGCACAATTCAAACCTAGATTAATCTAGATTTTCCCAAAAGGGGCTTCTGACCCTTTACTTTCAGGCTTACACGTTTGGTGTGGCTTGGAGCCCATTTTGGTGTAGCAGCTGATGCGGTAGTCTTGGCGCTAGAGGCTCAGCTTGGTGAAGGCGAAGCTGGAGATGTTGAGATTTGAGATGCCTTGGATTGAGGTCCGTCATTTCCTCACAGGATGCCTTTTCGATGCCCAGCCCACTTTTCATGTGGGAGGAGCCCGTCCATGTTTGGTGCGGGGAAACGGAATAAATGCTGGAATTGTTGTTGGGCCAATGAAATGAAGGTAGTTTTCCAGACTTAACAAGAAAGGAACTCACACCAAAGGGCTTTAAGGATGGGCGAAACAGGAGAGCGAATTTGTGAATCGCCTTCGTTCTGCTGCTTCTGCCAGGCAAGGCAAAAACTGAAACACAAAATGGCACAGGGGTTGCTTTCTTTTACCATTTGCTTTGTGTTTTTTTTCCCTGAAAGACGCTTTGTCGCAGGGTTTTTCTGAATATTGTTGGCGTATCATTGATATCATGCATATCAATGAACGTCATTCCACACATATCCTTTCAATACGCATCCATTCAAGACCAATGCATGCAATACGTATATCCATTCAATACGTATCCATTCAATACGTATCGATTCAATACATCTCATTGCATATCACTGCATCAGCGGGAATGGCAATGAATGTGAAAGACATATCATTGCATATTTGCATATCATTGCATATCAGCAGGAATGGCAATGAAATTAAATATTCACATAGTCATAGGCTTCATAATATCATCGCACATTCATATCATTGTATATCATCGTGTCGTGCGTGTATGAACATGCAATGCGTTGCTGGTTGGTGGCTTGCCTTGCTTGCTTGTGCGCTTGCTTTTCAATAATTCTCTATTACTCTATTCCGCCGGGCGGGATGTGCGGGGTCTTCCAGAAATCAATCCTTTTGTCAAAAACGAGGCGGCGATCGCCCAAAACCATAGCGAAGCGCACATTTCATTTGCTGTCGCGCAACCCTGTAGTAATTAAAACCCTGTTTTTTTTCATAAGCTGGAGACTCGTCGCGAGCCTCATGCGATCATTTCCATGTACTATGGCGCAAAATCTTCAAGAAGTAGTTTAGCGATCGATGACAGAAGGATCAAGATAGTTCTGTGTCTTGCTGATTCTCGCGGGAAATTACATCTAGATGTCTAGACGCAGGAGTAACAAAGATTACACTCAGTGCTTTACGCATAGAACCTTGTGCAGATTCCGTAGGACACGGCCGTTGTCTCCCATGGGCATAAAAAGCTCTGCTCGTGGGTTTCGAGCTCGGCTGAAAAAGGGCCATCGAATAGCTCCATTCGCGAAACTGAAGCGTCCGGGAAAGATGAGAATCAGTACAAACGAGCAGTATGCGAATGCGAATGCTGGATGACCACTCGACAGCCAGCATATATTGTACAACATGCGCAACACAGACGAAACAGAAACACAACAGAAACACACCACACACACACACACACATATTCACAACCATTTTCCGACTCTTTCTTTTACTACATCTTCTCCCTTCCCCTTTTCCTTTCTATTATTTCATATCCTTTTTCAACAATTTGTATTATGCCTAGAATACATATCTTAGAGATTTTGTTGACGTGTGGGGTTATCCGGTCCTATAATTTTCTTTTTAACACTACGTCCGAGTTGCTTAAGACTAACTTACAACCATAGTATATAACCACCATTTTTAGCTATGATATTGAAGTTGAAGGGTGACATATAGCAAACGTGTCGCTGTCGATATTTTCCCGCCTGTAAGATCAAACGCTTACCAGATTTCATGTGTGAGCTTGGTATTTCTGTCAGGCTTCTTTTCGATGGAGGAGTCAGGGAGTCCCAGCGATCAAAAGTAGAGTGGCCGCCGAGATATGGACAAAACCACATGTAATTTGCTGAGGAGCTTTCCGAGCCACTGATGCAACGGCAGCTTTTCCTGGAATGGCTGACGGATTTCCATCACAATGAATACGTGTCATGGTCCCAGGAGGGAAATGTCTACGTTGGAGATGATTGGAAATTTATGGAAATTTGATAGGCATCTTGCAATGATTTTGAGGTGTGGTGATAAGGAGCGTGTCCTTTGGGCAAGACGAAGGCCTTGGGCTTCATACATTCAACACTCAGGGATCATGACCAGTCTTCTCACAGGCACACTATGGACTTCTCTTACCACTACTCCTTGTCCAAGGGCAGGTGGGACCCTGATTCGATCTTGCAGCTTGCAACTTCCATGAAGATATTAAGAGAAAGGCAGTTCACAGATCATGGTGGAATTGTGTCGTTGGATTTCTCGCTCTTGTGCCGCAGATTTTTGTAGAAAGCAAGAGATTGGAGCCTTTCAGCGTTTTTTGCTGCCTTCAGAATAGATCCTAGAGGTGAATGGGTGACAGGATTTCTTTCACATAAAACCCAGCGAACCATAAGAAGAGTCTCAAGTCTCCAGTAATTCCATGTACATAAGTCCTGTTGATACCCCCACACGCATCAAAACTGTGCCTCCGAGATTTTTTTGAACGTGGGAGCAGCATGGCTCGCAATCGGCGTCGGCACAAACAGAACTTGGGTCCTGATCAAATTCAGAGGATTCAGACAGGTAGCACCCTCTCAGATTTTGTGAAAGTTGAATTTGAGATTGCAGGTGCTATCTTCAATGAAGCAACTTTGACCTCAGAGCTTTTGCAACTGCTGCAAAACGTCAGGCTTGTTGAGAGATCTGTACTGGAGCAAGGCAGTGTGGGAAGCAGACCTCTTGGTTCATGCGAAAACTCTCTACGAGAATTACTTCACCGTGTGCAAAAGACATTGAACTCGCAAATGACTGTGGATATTTTGCTATCTTCCCCTTGGCAACAGCTGCATTCCTTACTTGGCGATCGAGTTCTTTGCAAGATCTTCCTCAAGCATCATGTATACCTGTCCATAGGAGGATCCCGTTGGCTTCAAGTGACAGATTGGAAGCCAGGCTATACGCAACGCCATGTTCCGGCAAAGCGATGGTCTCCATCTGAGATCGTGGTTCGAAGATCCATTTTGTATTCCTCAGGTTTTGCTGCACGTGCGGGATTACCTTGGTCTAGCCCTCTTCGAAAAGTGAAGCGGGAAGGTGAAACGAAAGGTGCAAAACGCCTCATCTCCTGGATTTTGAGTCCAGAGTTCCGACACTTAGATGCTCCTCCTGCAGATCCCTCAGTCCCAACGCCTCAACGTCCAAAGAGACAGCGTGGAGGCAGGAAACGAAAGGTGGTGTGTGATCAAGAACGAGTTGTAAAACCCAAAACTGGAGAGAAATCCTTGCAAAGAGAGGTTATCCATGAAGCTTTGATGGAGCCGGTTGTCTACATGCTGAAAAAATCTGACAGCAATTTCCAAGATCTACTGAGCAAATATTGTCCTTCCACGAATGCCTTAATTATCATGAAGGTCTTTGAGCAGAAGAACCGACAACTTGGAGGTCAAGGTTTGCCCAGTCTTTGTGGGATGCGATGCTCCTGCAGTGGGCATATTCCCGTTCGGAAAGTGAGCAAGACAACAAGAGGAAGATCACGGAACCTCTTCCAATGTACTGGTGGTCCTGCAGAGATTCGTTTCATGCGAGACTTTCCAACGCTCTCTTGTGCTCTCAGTCAAAGACAGGTTGCATGCTTCCTTTGCGCAGCTGTGAGTGAAGTGGTGTCTGTAGAGCTGTTGGGGAAGAAAAACTGGTTCAAGTTGGTGAAGTCATTGAAGTTGCTGGTTCATTTGAGACGTTATGAGGAGCTGTCAGTGCATGACATCATGCAAGGGCTTTCTGTGAAGGACTTCAAAGACGTCATGATCCATCGGTTTCTATCGCGTCCACGTGAGATGTTTTTTCACAAAGCGCCTGACTTAGGACCTTTGAAGGACAATGGTGTCATGGCCGAAGTATTGGGCCGCTTGTGTTACTTCATTTTCACTCACCTGGCAGTTCCTTTGCTAAGAAGTCACTTTTACGCCACTGAAGCAGAGCCTGGTGGGATGCAAACGATGTACTTCCGGAAGAATGTGTGGCATTTCCTCCGATCTCGTGCTGATTGCGGTTTCTTGCATCTCTGCATGAAGAATGAGGAGAATGAGAAGAATGAGAAAGCCCCGATGTCCGAGGCGCCGGAGCCGAGAGTCAAGTCGCGAGTCCTGCAACTTGGTCCAAAATGGGTCTCGACCATCCGGAAGGGATCCGTTTTTGGTAGCTTGCGGTAGCAAGGTGGTAATGTAGTAAGGAAGTAAGGAAGTAGGTAAGCAAGCAAGTAAACGATTCATGACTGAAGCCATCAAATTTTTATCAGCCATTTTGTTCCGTGCAAGGCAAAAGACAAGGAATCAGTCTCGTGGATACTCGGCCTAGGGTTCGTCGATTTTTCTTTTTGAGTTCCTTTTCTAGGTGGTGGTTGCAAATATTTTTTATTTTCACCCCTACCTTTCCCTGGAGAAATGATCCAATTTGACGAATATTTTTCAAATGGGTTGAAACCACCAAGTAGTGTTGTTTTTCCAAGGATTCAATGCACCTCCGGTGGTTCGATGGGTTCCTAAGAAGCGTGGTTTCCGACCCATTGTCACCATGGCCCGCTGGGCAGACAGGGGCAAGTTGGGAGACAAACAAAAAGCTGTACGGCCCATCTTGGCCAATGTCAGAGCTTCAAACCCAGGCATCTTGGGTCAATCACTTCTGAATCAGAATGAGATCCACGGTCACCTTCTAGAGACTTTGACACGCTTCAAAGCTAGATTTGGTGCACAAGCACCTGATCTCTATTTGGTTGTGGCAGACCTAAGGAATTGTTATGATCGCATTCCACATGAGCCACTACTAGAAAAAATCCAGCAGTTGCCCTTGAAAAAAGAATACCACATTTTTCCCATCTCCATGCAACGTGGAGCTGGTCGATATCAAAGCATGGATTTGGCGTTGGAAGATACCGTGAAGTTGCACGACTTAGTAACTTCTGCCCGGTGCCCGCCAAGCCTCAAACGAGAGCCCCTTGTCATCATGCCCAAGAACTCGCAGATGCAGGTGACTTGCGAACATGGGGAGATTTCCGGACAATTTGGTCGAGTTTTTGTTGGTCTTTTTTTGGTTATTACTATTACTTATTACGCTGTTATCGCATTGGATGCCCCAATTTTTTGCAGATCTGTTTTAGATTTGAGGTCCCACGACTTCTTTCCTTCGTGATTTGCGGTGGTGGGTGTCACTCTAGGGTTCTACGACTGTAGAAAAATCGAAAATCACCCGTTCATTGGTTCATCGCTTTTCTTGCAATGAGAGTTCTAATCTGATTCGTTCCAAGTGGATAAATGATGAGCAAGAAAAAGAAGCACGTGTACACCGGACAAAAAAGTAGATCACCTATGCATGATGACTGCAATGAGTGCTTCCCTTATTGCCCCTCCAATCTAAATCGCCCGAAAAAAGTTCCTAGTTGGAGCGGATTTATCTAGCTCCCTGTCCCTTTCAGCTCGGGTCAGCTGAGCATTCAGGTGACTTCATCAGAAGTAATGAAGATCTTGAAATCTGCAGTGAAGGGCTCTGCAGTTTTGCTTGGTACGCAACCACGCCCTGTTGAGCTACCTAACTATGCTACTCCCATCCCGGAAGGACGACGACTCATACGGGGTATTCCACAAGGTAGTCGATTTTCACCCTTCCTTTGTGCACTTCATATGGGTGCAGGTGATGCGAAGTTGCCAAAAGATGTGTCTGAAAGTTTGAAATCTGGAAAAAGTACGCTGGCACGACTGGTGGATGATTTTCTCTATCTCTGCACAGATCCTGAAGGTTGCTGTCAATTTTTATCTTGTCTAGCTCAGGAGAACCCATATGGAGGTGATTTGAACTTGCAAAAATGTGTCGCCAACTTCTCGTTTCGTCGTATAGAGACACCAGAACCAGCCTTTGTGCCAAGTGGATCACGGTCCTCAAGAGAAGTGGAATGGGCAGGTTTGACCCTTTCCCCGGAGAATGGTTTCATCAACATTCGTCATGGAACCAAAAGGCGAGCCACAGATGGCATGGCAGTAAAAAAATCCTTTCGCGGTCCCGAAGTAGCACCTTGGGAAAGGGCGATTCGCTCAAAGCTCTTGGTTTTTCTCAAGATGAAGTTACAACCATTGCTATTGGACCCACGTCTTAACTCTGATGATTGTGTGCGTGATAATTTGGCACGTGTGTGCCGTTTTTGCGCTTGGCGCTTTGTTTGGCTGCTGCGGAGCCGTCGACTCCCAAAGGTAAAGCAGGCTTTCATCTCGCAACAGACACGTCGCTTGGTGCGCTATGCAATCATCTGTGCCACCAATGTGCGTGCTAGTGGCTTGTCAAGAGAGCAATTTGTCCATCTTCCTGTTTTGTTTGCATACATCGACCTGGCTTGTTGTTATTGTTGTTGTTGTTGTCGTTGTTGTTGTTGTTGTTGTTGTTGTTGTTGTTGTTGTTGTTGTTGTTGTTGTTGTTGTTGTTGTTGTTGTTGTTGTTGTTGTTGTTGTTGTTGTTGTTGTTGTTGTTGTTGTTGTTGTTGTTGTTGTTGTTGTTGTTGTGTTGTGTGTTCTATAAGTTGTTTACGTACCTTGTACTTGACTACACCTTCTGTTGACTATTCAGTTGAGGTACTGCCTACAAAGTACNGTCACCAACTGTGCGTGCTAGTGGCGTTGTCAAGAGAGTCAATTGTTCCTATCTTCCTCGTTTTGTTTTGTCGTACTATCGTACTCGGTCGTTGTTGTTATTGTTGTTGTTGTTGTTCGTTGTTGTTGTTGTTGTTGTTGTTGTTGTTGTTGTTGTTGTTGTTGTTGTTGTTGTTGTTGTTGTTGTTGTTGTTGTTGTTGTTGTTGTTGTTGTTGTTGTTGTTGTTGTTGTTGTTGTTGTTGTTGTTCAGTGTTTTCATGTGTGTTCACAAAGTTGTTTACGTACCTTGACTTGACTACACCTCTGTTGACATTTCAGTTGAGGACTGCCTCAAAGTAGCACACAGCTGGACATCAAAGGCACAGTTGCACGTGCCTTTCGAAAAGCACTTTGGCCAAGACGCAAGACCCTTTTCCGAGAGGCATGTGAATCTCTGATGCCAAGACGGGTGCAACAAAAAAAGCTGAATCAGCTGGGTGTTGCGGTGTGGTGATCTCTGGATGCAACTCATTACAGCTTAGGCTTGAACATGGTTACTTGGCAAAACCTCCTTGAAATCTATGCTGTTTGTCCTGACAGGATGGAGCACGTGGTGTCTTATGTTGTTGATTTGTCGCCGCGGCCTCATGACGAGATTGGATGACTTTGATGTCTCAAAAGTTCGCTCACACATTGTTCGTGAAAGAAACCCATTTGAGGCTGCGAGCACACCGGGCTTGCATGCCAAATTCCAGGGCAGCCAAGAGCTTGTCAGAGTCCAACTGGCCAAGATTCCGCCTTTTCAAGATGTACTGTATCATCCACCCTTCAAAAGCCATTGAAACCGTGCCAGGAAGTGTGTAATCCGCGGAATAGGACTACTAAGCAGGGATTTTCGAGAGAATTTGAAAACGTGGGAATATTGTGCACGTACATCATTCCTCAACGCAGAGCATTGAGAATCGCCATTGAGCTTGATTTGGGCTACGCCGTTTTGCCAGGCTTTTGTTTGCTTTGGGCTACACAGTCAATCACCGTGGTGATCTCGCTGGTATTCCCGTGAAGGCACAAGGGATTGGGGGCGTCGTTTTATGTCATTTTCATTCATTTTCATTCATTTTCACCTAGGTTTTGATATGTTTTGATCCACTTGTTGATAGGAATGGCGCGCATTCCATCCAGAAGAGCAGGCTGCCAATTTTCGTGGAATTGAGTGCTGGAGAAGTTGGTCCAGTTTTTGGAAGGAGAATGGCTTTCGAATATTTACCGTGATCATCTTTTATTGAGATATCAAGACCATCCTAGGTACCTAAGACTCCAAGTTCATCAGTTGTGCTTTCTGTGAGGCATTTGAAACAGACACAAGCTACCTCAAAGCACTCATGGCGGCAGCCTTCTCTGATCACTTGTTCATAGGATCGGGTGCATGTGCGCTGTTGAAAAAGGGTAGTGAGTAGTTGCAGCTGTGCAATGACCATGGATCTGCAGGTAGCTTACAGGGATAATATGTCAAAGTCTGCTCGAGCAACTTCTTCGATTTTTCTCAAATCCCCCAGATTTTAGCTCCCATGAGCCTGACATGTTACGTGTCAAGGAAGTTATGGATCCATCTCCAAAGATCTTGATGGTTCTGGAAAGCCGGGTTTCTTGGGCTCAGCCAACCTAGAAGAGCTCACATGGGCATTTCTCTTTGCCACTCGCAAGGTCAGCTCAAAAGCAAGTGGTTCAACTGCAGGCCAAAGTGGATCAGATCCTTTTTAGATCTTGACATGCGCATTACACAAGAAGTACCGTAAGTCCTATTCAAGACAGATAGTTTCTGGTGATATTTTTGAACGCTTGACCGGAAGCCTTGCACCAGTTATGGATCAGATTGCAATGTCATCATGTATAAAGCTTGTGAAACCATCTGAGTATATAATTAGCACATAGTAGGTGGATATTTACCATATCAACTGGCTGGGGAGGATTTGGTCCAACAGTCAACATTCTCTCCAGGCTTTGCAAAAGCTGATGAAGAAGCACAACCTTTCGGCCAGAGAGTTCCACACTCAGCAAGTCTGACACAAATAAAGTGTCTAAAAGTGGAAATTAGTTGATGTAACTAAGGACGGTGCTGTTCAGCAAAGATCAGAAGGATTGGGGGGAGATGGCATATGTCAAATCGCAGGATTTGAATCTGGGCGCCACCAAGCTGCCAGGATCCTGGAGAATATGTGGAGCACGTTTGCGGTTCTCAACCACGCCGTGTTATCCAGGAAGAGGCCTGGAATTGCGGACTTCACTAATTCCGCAAAAAGCCCACCCAGACACCCTATGACCTTGGCGACAGACTCACACTTTGGTTGAGCTGTCTTTGGATGCTACTTCTGAAGCAGCCAGGTGCAGGGATTTTGCGGTGCTTTTTTTTTAATTTTCGTCTTCAGGTCATAAGTTCCGAAAGGTTTTGGGATGTAGCCACACGATGATATCTATCAGGTGGAGGGCCCTGGCGTCACGAAAATCTGCGCCGTTGTTGGTGTTGAACCTAGACTTTGGGCCATCTGGTGCGAAATCCTTAATGTTCAGACCTTCTTCACATGTTCTGGTTGTTTTTGACGGTGGATTTGTTCTGTTTGTCTGGCCGCTTTTGCAAAGAGACATGGTGATTGATGTCTTTCAAGCCCAAGTGTCATGTTTTGCGGCGATTCACCCTGTTGCACCTTCTTCCGAATTTGCCAAGGTGAGCAAATCTCGACTGCCAGCAGAGTTCAATCTCCTCTCGCAATTTGAGAAGCACATGCGGGACTGTCCTGAACACGACTCTACCGTAGTGTTGAAAGGGTAGAAAAACTCACCTGGAACGGCCCAAGTGCCACCTTTGGTTAGGAGCTCATGCGCGTGCAAGCAACTGGTTGGACTTACAAACCAGTTGGGATCCAAGCATAGCTTGGAGCCTTGTAGTCACCAAGTGCTTTCCTTTGGAGCAACAGTTCAAGCGCTTAGGTTTCCTTCATGCATCCGTGGCTGTCTGAGTTGAACCTTTTCAAGTCACTTGTTGAAGTCTTTGAACACCCCAAGATACCATACTCAGGCATATTCTCAGATGGGAATGGATGGAACCTCTTTACACTTCCAAAGGTGTGCCAGCACCTCAGATTGAATGACCCAGCTGTCATGGCCAATGTTCCAACGCAAGATGAGGCCAATGCGTTGTGAAGGCATGTTCGACAAGAAGAACTCGGTTGGGTTTGGGGCTCACTTACACCTGAGCATCTTGGGAGTTGAGAATTTTGGATTTATATCCCAACAAAGGGAACAAAAACAGAACATCCATGGAATATTAACCATAGTTGCTCTAGTATGCTCTTTTTGGTCATCAGTTTAATGATCGGCACTGAGGCTAGTCGGTTCGGTGCAGTCGGTGGAAGAGGAGCTTCAGCTGCAAAAACTATGGATGTTTTTCTCGCATGGCTTTAGCATCGTATTTTCTGATAAAGTCTTTACCTTTGATGCAGGGCGCCAGCATAAAGTATATGAAGTGGTTGAATAAAGGCTTGACCAAGCCCATGATCCTACATATACATTTCATTTTTGCAGGGGCAGGACGGAGCATGCATGAAGAGGGTTATAAATAAAGGAAGTGATAGCATTCATCCATCCAGCCAACCAGCCAACGAACCAACCGACCATCCCTTCACCTCATGTACAAGGCAATTGAAGTACTCACCAGTACTATATCAATTACGCTGCGAAAGTGTGAGGCTTCTGAAAGGTGAGAAGGTATTAATAGACTGCACGCTGAGAACGCGTGATTAATGATTAGATTTAGATTAATATACGCACGGCCCAGTACGAAGTGAACGTGTCGGAGGGTTACAGAGGAACTGCTATAATATATCCCTCCCTCCCTCCCTCCCTCCATCCATCCATCCATCCATCCATGCATGCATGCGACCAGCAAATCACCTGGTGTAGAAGGCAATGGAAGATTACTATTCAACATCATCAAAGTCATCAGTCATGTTGAGAATGTGTCTACTGTAGCAAGAAATTGGTTTGTGTCATGCTGGCTCCAACTTGATGTGAACATCCATGGGCCAACGTATGAGAACAAGCTCCGGCTTCATTCATTGGACACTTTCACAGCACCCAGGCTATCTTGACAGAGTATATGGTTAAGTATCTTATACAAATCTTCAGGACATTTTCTCAGCCCCCCACATGATGGATCGTGTTAGTAATCCTCTGAGGGGGTAAACCTTTTATATAGATGTATTTTGTCAGATCTTGCGATCATTGTCCCAAGACCCATGCATTTTCCCGCCTGTTGCTCGTTTCAATACATCCTTTAATGCCTTCCAGGACAAGTTGAAGCCGGTGGCATGCTTTGCAGTCGCTGCCACCGTCCGAAAACCCAATGTTTTGCCATGGGGTGAAACTGGAGTTTTGCTGGGTGAAACTTATCCGAATGGTCGACACATTTCAGAGTTGGAAGAGTAGTGAAAACTCACATTGGTAGTCTATTATTTTTTGGTGCCTTGGTTTTTGAGCCACACAAGGCACCCTTGTGTATACGCAAATACATGTTAGACTCCTGCCACCTTTGCTCTTCAAGCATCTCTATTCTCGGAAGATGGTATGTTTGTGTCCTTCCAGGTCCGTGGTGGCGCCGCACCAACCAATTGCTATCCTGAAGCGGTCTGGATTCCAAGGGCATGTTTTTGACATCTTGCTCGTGGATGATTTGGATGATTCCAACCTTACTTCAGATGTGCTACCTGATGGGTTGACAGGTCACCTGCTTGTCTCCTGGACATATTGCCTTCGTCCTGAGCACCACCAAGCTGGATCTCACAAAGTCTCAGTTACGAAGGCCGAATCATCAGATGATCAGCAGCAGCTATTGCTGTCTGTTGATTGGATGGCAATTTGAGCTGGCTCCACTGGACATTGATGTCTGTTGATTCAGGTTTGGCTTTACCACCCGAGGTGAGTTGGCCGTCAGCTTCTGAGAAGGGCAGTTGTTTCAAAAACAACGACGTTAGAGGGAAGCAACCAACGATGAAACGAAATGGGATAACTGGGACGTCAAGAAAAAACACAGGTGCTACATCGTTGTGTGGACTTGCCACCAGGCCTCGGAATCTCATCAAGTCATCAAGCCCTTCAACAACAAACAACACGTGGAAAAATTGGCCAGGCTGTTTGTATGGCTCAGCATGGGAGAAGATTCGGGCCTTGAGACAGGCCCTCCATTTTTTTTGGGGGGCAGGGCAATGTCATCCATCAAATTCTGTCACGTTTACCAAGGTGTCTTGGTACGAAGATGTCAAGAATGGTGACAAGAGAAGCTGTGTTTGAAGCAACTTGCTGATTCACAGCTTCGTGAGAGGCCTTGCAGAAGGAGCTGCAGGCCAATGTGGCTGGATATCTTTGAAGGATCAAATTCCAAGCACTTTGGGTGTTGAACTGTTCTGATTGGGAAGTACCCTTTTTTCATGCGGCACCTCTTTCTTGGCCAGTTCGAGATGCCATCCAAGGACAAGGGATTTTGCACTTCAAACAGTGGATGCTTGCCTTTCTACAATGTTATAAATCTATATATTTTACGTCAAAGTTCGGCTGAGCAAGAAATATTGTAGCTCTTTTTGGTTGGTGCATGCTTTTTGTTTAAAGGCAGGCCTTATCATTTGCAACATGGAATAGAGTGAGGGGAAGGGGGGGGCAAAGGGGTGGAACTTCATGTAGGACACCCCGGTGCTGTACGACTCGGACGTTTCCTGGCTTGCGAAAGACCTCTTTGAGGTGGGAAAAAAGATTCGGAAAGATGCAAAGTGTGATGACAAGTGTAAGTGATGTTGGTCAGGCAGTTCCCATTAAGGCTCAGGAGGCACATTCTGACACTTTGAGCCTTGAGCATATATTTGTTAGTTCTTTTGTTGGGAAGCAAAGCTTTCTTTTGCTTCAAACGAATCCGAGCAGTGGAAGCTATGCCATTTGGAGATAGGAAAGCTGGGTTTGTATGGGACTGGCGAGGCAAACTTGAATCTGGACAGAGATTGCAGTTTGGGCTTCCTCAGCAACACCACGGTCTGCCAGACATGTGATGACTTGTAATTGAAACTGCCTGAACCGAGAGTTACTAAGAGCCCGCCAGCTCAACTTCACAATGCGCTGTTTGTGTTTTGACTCTGCTTGTGTTGGAAACGTGCATTTTTTTCCATGCTTCGTTTTGGCTCCACGTGAGTACACAATTTTAAGATGTAGGAACAAGACGCAAGCTGGAAGGAAAGTAACATTCTAGCCTAGCAAAAGAGTTCAACATCCAGGGCAAAAAACATCACAACTTGCAATATGTATACTGCTAATTGACTACATGATGAGATTGTGAAGTAGATAGAATGGAAGTATATAATGCTCCTCACAAAGACACTGTCCAAAGGCAGGCTCCAAGGGGTAACATCTGATGGATGCTCCAACCGCGGAAGTGCTTCTACATGTGGCTTTGCTGAGTGGGCGGACAGCAAAAGTCACTGCAAAACTTGATACGTCTGTACATGAGGTGAAGCTGGACGTTGGACAACAGCTAGATGTTTCAGTTGCCACCCTGATTGCTGCAGATGGTCAATTACTTGAAGATAGGTGGACCGTTGAGGATGCAAAGTTACAGAATGGAGATACTTTACAAGCCACAACGGCTCAAATACGCTCCGAGCTTGAAAGACAAGCTATTGGTCTTTTGAGTCAGTTGGACAACGGTACGGGCACCAGGGATATTGTGCATCAAGTTGTTCACATCAATGTGGAGAACTCTGTTGAATTGGAACATTTGTTCCATTTGATCCTCAGCACAAGCCTTGCAACTCCTCACTTTGCAAGACCTTGTGCTGCCATGATCTTTGGTTTGGTACAGCGCTATCCAGAGCTTCCTGATGAAACACAAAACAGCGTCACAAAAACCAAGGCGCTTCGCCCTCTCTTGATGCGCCTCCAGAACGACTTTGACAAGTTACCCCTTGGTCCCGGGCAGTACCAGAGCAACTTTCGATCAGGTTGGATGCAGATCTTTGGGCATTTGAACATACTAGGTTTGATTCATTCCAAAGTCACCAACACAGTACTTCATGAATTAATCTGGTTAAGGGCAAGGGAAAGGGATGAAATGGGTGCTACCTTACCCAAAGAGACACAACTACAATGTGCCTGCCAACTCTTTGAGCTTGTTGGAAGCTTCTTGGATCAAGATGTCTACAGATTGGCCTTGACACGCTTGGCACAACTCTCGCGGAGCGAGATGAATTCCATCTCGGTGTATTCTGCGGAGACCCGACACAGGATCCAAGATTTGATTCGTCTGCGTGTGCAGAGATATTCAGTGAACTAGCAAAGATCCAGCGGGCAAAGACGGGTTTTGACAGCTCTTGCTTTTTCAGCCGTTTCTTTGTTGAAATTGGTGACGCCAAACTTCATCGAAATTCTCTGTTCATAGGACGCCCAAATTGTTTTGTCCATGTCATTTAGATACCACTACCAGCACCACTGATTGGTCTCTTTTGTCCCCTATCGGCTCAGGGGTGCTTTCTTTCCATGACAGGTGAACCTCTTGCAAGAAGAGTTGCCAACTGGAGCAGTTCACGAGGCATTCAGATCCATGGCTTGTGACCCCACACAGGTCAGTGAAGTCTACTTGCCTACCAGTGAGGCCTTCTTGCCGGTAGCTGACTGGAAAACCTTGGTGGAGAGGTGGGGACAACTCAACAGGGCTGTGGGTCATTTTGACCCATCCCAAAATGGAGAGATATTCAGATGAATGTTTCAATACTTTGGTGGATTATTCATGTGACCAAATGTATTTTTTTTCACCCAAAATTGGTCGCCTAATTTTGACCTATGGCCTCTGCGGGGTTGATTTACCAGCCAACATTGGACGAGGCGCCAGGCCTTGGTGACGAAGATCAATAGTTGCTTGGCCTCTAGGGGAAGCACTTCGGAAGCTCCGAAGTAGTTAACCCCTTTTTTGTGGTTTCGTTGCTTTGAGTAAATCATTCTCCTTGGCTCACCCTTTTTTGCAATCACCAAGGTCAGGTAAAGGGCAAAGCTTGAGACTCAGATGCAGATGGGCCAGTCTTTACTTGAAAGGGCACCATGGCCTGGGTTGTTTGAAACGAAAGCATAACAACTGCTTTGATTTGCAAAACAAATTGCAGAGATTTGATGATGCAAAGGCTTTGCAGGAGTGTCTCTCCTTCCGCAGCCTTTTGGTTTTAGGGTTAGGGGGATACTGCCATAAAACTGGGCAGCCTTGTGTTTCTAGATCTTCACCGAGAGCATCACAAATTGGACATGGGCAAGAGGGAGTGCATTGAGATTGGGGATTCAGAAGGCGTCGCTCAGCTTCCGAGATCGCTCTGAGTTTGGTAAAAAACCTAATTTTCTGAGTTTGGTCCAACACTTCTTGACAGCAAAGGGAAAATTTTGACATATTTTTGAATCATCGGATTCGTATGCATTCGTGGTTTCCCTTTGTTTCCTGGATTTTCTCACTAAGGAATATGTGACGCCTCGCAAGGTCCGTCGCTTGAAATTGATGCTCTCTACCAAAAAGGAAGCCTCGAAGGTACCTCGCCAAATCCGACCCACATTGGTCGACAAGGTAGCTTCCATTTTAGCAGATACACCAAGTCGCCGCGATGATATTCGTGAGGAGCCAGAGCCTTTTCAGCCTTTTTTTTGGGTACGGTACTTTTGGAATACTCGATGTTTGTTTTCAGTGAACGGAGATGGTGAAACATACTTGCCACTCAACTTGCAGTTGGGAGCACATATAAAGGTATATCATGATATTATATTTTAGCAATTATGACTCCCAAATGGAGCCATTGTTGTTTTTTCCTACTTTTTTCAGCCAGCTTGCATCCGAAGGAGCAGGAGCGACGTTTCAGAATGGCTGTGTGCCATAGCACGGGGCAAATTCTTCGTGCAGTGCTTCCAAGCCCAAAGGTGCAAAGAGCAGAGATCTACGCCTACCACGCAGTGCCTTGTTGGACATGAGATGATAATGATTTGCCAGTAGTTTTTACATATCGTTTTTAATGATTTCATTGGAGTTTTGGTGTGTTTTCAAATATTTGTCAAATGCTTCAGTGATTCAGATGCTGAAGTTTTTCATAATTTCATGATCATCCTATGATTACTTTCATCTCCACAGCGACTACAGTTCCCCCGGCAACTTGTCACAGTTCTACAAACGACAGGTGCAACTTTACTTTATGCATAGATCTTTCCGGCACACGAACTTCGAAGTTGCCACCCTGACTGCCGCTGCAAAGGCTTTGAAGGCGTGGGAAAAATTATGAAAAGAGATGCTTTCTGGTAGAGTTACTAGAGAATCTGAAGTTGAAAGAACGTCCAAAATTCTGCGAAATGAATGTACTTCTCACGTCTATCCTTGAGAAAATAAAACATCGCAGACTCGATGGGTACCTGGTTTTTGGAGCTCTGAAAACATGTTGCATGGCTGAGCATAGGACAGTGGCAGCGCCTTGTCTGAAGATGACTTGATAAAGGACACCGCCATGTGAAACAAACATTTCGATTTGAGTTGTGATGAATCTTGGTACTTTATTAAGTCACAAACGGATAACAGGTATCTGATTCTAAGATGTTGATTCTGTAAACACTTTCCTACGCTCCTTTTTCTTGCGGTTGAGAACTTTTTCTCATTTGTGTTGGAGACTTATAATGCCAATACCAATGTGAATCTTTTTAGTCATAGTAGGACAATTGTTTTGAAACCCTACCTTTGTCAGTCACAAAAAATGTGTCACTCTGACAGGAGTTGCGTGAGCAACAAGGTGGCGAGGTGCCGAGAATGTGAGGGTGATGTTTTGGGGAATCGTAATGGATTTCCCACGGTTTCTGGTAGTTTTTAGTACGGGGAGAATCAAATCGGCCTTGGATCTTAGCGAAAACATGAAGAAATTCCCATACATAGAGGCGCGGCTGGAAGTTGGTGCTTCACAACTGCGCGAGGCGCGAGTCAGAAGTGGGTCGTACTGAAAATGGACGGATGGTTCCTGTTGTTGGGTGTGTAACTATCCTGTATGATTGATTTGATTTCAATAATTAGAACTGCGTACTTTTTTGCTTTTATCCCTTCAATAAGGATGTAATGACACACCAGCCACAGAAGACTCCATGAAGATTCCGCCACAGGAGATAGCACTTTTGGAGCAGCACCTAAAACGATGGGATGGTACTACTAGGCCTGTTGGAACATGGTGGCATTTGGCAGTAGAAAATCGGACCATGTCTCTCCTCAATTCCTGGATTTCTGCGAGATACGCTGACCTCACAAGCATTGTGGACCAGACAATGGATCGATTAGTGGAGAGACTTTCACAGAAGGCTCGGAGGTGTAAAGCAAAGATTGAGGGATTGGAGAGCTTTGTTTTTCCTTTGAACATTGAAGCTATATGCCACCTTATGCATTGAACAGTTTGTGAAAACACTCTGTGGAATAATATGTAACTATATATATGCCACCTTATCTTTGACAAACCGCCTTGACATTCATGCTCAAAGAGATCTTTCCTTTAGGTTTGCATGAGTTTCCAGTTTTGGGGATTGGAACTCATTCGGGAACTGCGCCATTGGAGCCTCGCTAGCAGTTGCAGCAACTGTCCTTGGGGTGCCATCATCTGCCTTTGCATTCTCTGTTGGTGTCTGGGCTGCTGTTGCGGCGTGTGTGGAGGGCTGGTGACTGGATCTCGGTGGCTGCGCTCCCTACTTTTGACTAGCATCCGATATCTGGTCAACGCAGAGACTGGTGGTGGACAAGTGGCAGCAGCTGCAGCGGTTGGGCAGCGACTGGCTTTGTACCGGAGAGGCAGTTGATGCCTCCAAAGCTTGTCATCCCTCCTGAGGTTGACGAGCTGGTCCTTCGATTTGGTGAGCTGGAAATTGGCATCAACGTGCGGCGTGCATCATCTCCTACTGGTGCAAGCTCCACTTGGGAACTGGTTTCAGCGGCTGATTCATCGACTGGCACTGGTGCTTCATTGGCTGCTCTGCCTCACGTGAGTTCAAACCTGGTTGCACAAAGTTTGGCTGCTAGCAGTGCAGCCGATTTTGCTGCTCTACCTTTGGGATTTTTGGACCATCTGGTAAGCAAGCTACGTGGCACTGACAGTGCTTGGGTCCCTCAGGCACGAGTGGGTCGGGCTTTCAAGGCTGGTGTGGTGGCATCCCTTCGTCTTGAAGGACAGTGTTCCGAGGTGTATATCATCCTTCGAGCACCTGGATTGGAGCAAGGAGGCTGGACTCCGAATTACAGCACTTACCTCAGGGCAGTGGGTGCTGGGGCACCTGCTGGACAAGATTTCCACGATTCAAGTGTGTCGCACTCTTTTGCGACGAGGGCTGAAGGTGAAGCTTTCTTGGCAGGAGCTGGGAAAGCATGGCCGCCACTTCTGCGATGAACGGGCCCCTCAACGAGGGGGCCGTAGGAGAGTTGCTGGAGCTTGTTCAGCCGAACAAGCCTGCAAGTCTCCCAATTTTGTGGTTGGTTACAGAGCTTTCCGCATCGGGCGTGGTGCAGAAGGCAGTGGCAAGTTATCCAGTTTATCAACGATCAGGAGGTTTTATGGTGGCGGTCCCTGCTTTGGAGGAAGTCAAGAACTTCCTAGACGCAGTGTCTGGAGGAGACGATGGCGAAGCGGCTTCACATCAAGTCGAGGTGGAGTTAGTCACAAATCGTGGCCGGCTCCTTGGAAGAGTCGACTGTTTCCTTGTGGATCTGCCCTGGGCTTTTCTGGGTCATTTTCAACGAGTACCACGGGGCGCGTCTGCTCCGCAGTTCGAGGTGGTTCACTTCAGTCTGGGAGGTACTCAGGGAAAGCCGTCTGTGAAATCTGTGCGGACTGCAGCGGACAACTGGATTGGTCAAGGCATGGACGACACAACGGCACAAGACTACTTCACTGGAGAAGAATTGGAGCAGCAGGACACGGGCGACGACGAGGAACTGCAGCCAGAGGTGGCTCCAACTACGGGGACATTTCCAGCAGATGTGACGTCGTTGGAGGCTCAGATCAAGCAGTTGCAGATGGAGCTGGCTCAGACACGGCTTCAGCAGGCCAAAAGTGTCAATCCACCGGGAGCAGATGTTGTGGTCACTCCGGCCAAGGCAAGGGCTCTGTTCACAGGGCTCGAGCACAACAGCAGATCAATCCCACGGATTGGGCGAGGTTGCAGCAGTTGGCAGGTCCTCCACCTACAAGGGGGACACGTGCTGGAGTAGGCGTGGGCCAACAAGTTCCTTCGCAGCAGCCACAAGTGACGGACCAAAAGAACAGTCTTCTACTGGAGCTGGATCGAGGTGCGATGGAAGCTGGGGAGGTCGAGAAGCTCCTCACCAACGAGCCTGTTGGATCAACCATGGAGCAATTGTTGATGACCCAGATTCAGCAAAACTCTTTGTTGCTACAGAGGCTGGTGAAGCCTGCAGACCCCTTGATGGCCGCTTTAAGCGGAGGGGACAGCGGGTCCGCAAGCAGCTCAGGCATAAAGGGCTGCGTGGCTCGCGAGACCTACTTGAAGGCCATTCAAGATTTGGTGGGCATAGCCGAAGTGGTCAAACAAAATGCCATGACAGAGTTGGGGATGACAGCAGATCGGGAAGATTCTTCAATCATGCGGCGATTTGTGGAAAGGAAGATGGCTTTGGCGGATCACCGCACTTTGGGCTACATTGCCACGCTGGCAGCAGAGGGGTGGGCAGTTGCTCACGAGACTTCAAATCTGCCTATGATGGGATTCCTTTCAAAACTCCTCATGTTTGTGGAACAAACGTGCCTGGATCAGGGAAAGACGCAACTTGCATGGCTGCTCACGGGGTGTGCCGATCCGGCATTCAATTTGCACCATGGGAGGAAGGCCCACAGCTCTCTGCGGCCTTTCTCAACGCTGGCACGGGCAAGTTGGGTTTCAGCGAACATCGCCTACCTCAAGGATCTGGATTACCTCGAAGGGAGAATGATGAGCGTAGGACGGCCGGTGAAGCCACCAAAAGACGATTCGTCCGAAGCTCCAGATCGCACACCAAAGGTTCCCAAACCAAAGAAGAAAGGTCAAGGGAAAGGGAAAGAGCAGCAGACCGAAGCTGCAGACGCATGACACCGACTGTAGATGGCAGTGGTGCTAGCAGTTTTTGTAACTTGGTTGATAAGCATAAGGGTGGTAGTTCTCAGATTTGCCATGCAGCCGTAGGTTCTTTTGACGCTTTTCGTGATAACTTAGATCCCCCTTGTGATAAGCTTCCTGACCTTTCCCAAGATAAGTTTTTTAATCCACCTGAATTAATCATGCAAATTTGCAATAATCTGTTGAAGAGCCACACGGGATTGGGCAGTTTTGCCATTTCATCGTTTGAGCCTTCACCCTCCTGTGCCGTGCATGAGAGACGTTCTGTTTCTCAGTTGTGGCCTGTGCCCCCACCCAGGTGGCGATGGTCAGGCTCTGCAAATCTCGGAAGTCGTCGTCGGAAACGACGCACCTGGTATCTGGCAAGGCATCGTTTGTTGCAGCTGGTTGTCGTTAGTTTGAACTGGGAGACACTTGGTCATCCAGTGAAAGCTCCGCAGCAAGCTGTTGCCGGATTTCCTATATCAGTACAGCAGCATGAGATTCTCGAACGTCTTGAGGATCAGCTGACCCATTTCATGTCTGTAGGTGAGTTTGCACCCGAAGATTTGGGGCGGGCTGCAGTCAAGTTCCGTGATTTAATTCAGCTTTGTAAGGAACTACCTCAATGCACTTTTGGGGGTGAGGACCTCGAATCAATAGTTTCTGTTTTGCATGCGTGGTTTGATCCTTATTGTTGAAAAAGCCTGAGACATGATTTTGATAGAGAGCAGCCCGAGCCTAGTCATGACTGTTTCGGAGCCAACACAGAAGTTCGGCCACGTTTGAATGTGAGCTCTCTTCCTGTGGTTGCCGACAGGGTGAAGTGGGAGTACCCACCGAGCTTCAGAGCCGAGGAGTTTCTAGATAATGAACTTGTTAAAGCTGCCTTCCTTGACCCAGAAGTTCTGCGCATGCCGAGTTCGTTGTGGCCAAAGAAGACTCCTGCTAGAGTTCAGTGTTCACGTGAAGAGCTCCTCGCTTTAGCTTGTCGCTGGGACGCCCTAGGTGCCTGCACACTCATCCGAGCATCAGACAAAAACTTTGATGAAGCCGTGGGGTTGTTTGGTGTCCCCAAAGATTCCAAGTATGATCGACTCATTGTAAATCCTACGGTTATCAATAGTCGTATGTTTAAGGTTTCTGATGCCACGAAGTCTTTAGCACCAGGGGCCATGCTAGGCTTATTAACCCTTGAAGAGCATGAGATGTGGCGCTTTAATGCAGATGATCTCACTGATTTTTATTACACCTTTAGGGTGTCATCATCTCGTGCAGCTAGAAACGCCATCCGAATGAAGTTTCATAGTTCTGAAGTTTCCCATTTCAAATCATACAATCCTGAATGGGAGGGACAAGAGTTGCTCGTTTGTTTATCAACCTTAGCAATGGGGGACTCTCTTGCCGTTGAAATAGCCCAGCAATCTCATGGTAACGTCCTTAGGAAGATGTGTGGAGCTATGAAAAGCAATGAAGTTCTTCGATATCGAGCCCCTTGTCCTCGTACCAGTTTTGTGGAACTTCTTGCAGTCGATGATCATGTTGGTCTTCAAAAACTTGCTATATCTGATTTCCCCTCTTCACCTAAGCTTAGAGACTCTGAGGTGTTTGCAGCTAGTGAAAGGGCTTATAAGCAAGTGGGTCTTGTTCAGCATGAGAAGAAACGAAAACGCAATATGGTGCAGGGCACCATTCTAGGAGCTGACTTCGATGGTTTGAAGGGTAGGGTTATGGCTCCCCGAGATCGTATCATGATACTTAGTGTGATTTCTGGTTGGATAGCCCGCACTGGTACCTGCACTCCTCACGTTCTTTCCATGGTTCTGGGGTGCTGGATTCACGTGTTGCTTTTCAGACGTTCACTGTTTGCAGTTGTGGATGCATTGTTCAAGGAAGGAAAGCAATGCAGCAAGCATACCGTGTTTTGTCTGAGTAGGCAAGCCAGGAATGAACTTTTGCTACTTAGTGTTTTAGGCAGTGTCTCGCATTCTGATTTGCGGTGCAAATATCATGATAAAGTGTACTGCACCGATGCTAGCCCTTGGGGTGGAGCAGTTGTTGCAGCCTCCGTCACTCCTCATGTTACCCGTGAACTTTGGAGACATTGTGAGCAAAAGGGTTATTACACTAAGCTGCAAAGTCCTGCATCAGCCTATTTGTCGGAATGCGGACTTCCTTCAGAATTCGTTGAATCATTATCACCTGAGCCGTTAGAATGCAGCCATGGCGACATTTTCGAGCCTGTTCCACCACCACTGGCAGAGGGCATTCTTTTCGGTTGCCTTGAGTTGTTTCGTGGCACTGGTGCCTGGTCGAAGTTTCATGAAGAAGCAGGGTTGTGTTTGCATGACGGTTTTGATATCGATGGACGTAGGCTTAGAATAGGCGACCTTTTAAACGATGGCACTTTTAGAGAGATCTGTAGTCTTGCTATCAGAGGTGTAGTAAGGGAATGGCACTGCGGGTTGCCTTGTTTGAGTTTTGGCACGCTTCGTAGACCACAAGTCCGTTCAATCGAACATCCATTTGGTTTCGACTGCCATGACCCATTCACTGCTATGCATAACAAGTTGGCCATTCGAGCAGCAATCATTTTGATTTTGGCTGTTATGGGTGGGCAATATATAAGCGTAGAACAACCCGGCAGTTCCAGACTGTTTTTGCTTGACTTGTATAAAGTTCTCATCAGCCTCGGATGTGTCATTTCAAAGTTTGCCTTTTGTTCTCATGGCAGTGGTTTCAATAAAAGATCAAAATGGTTGCACAATAAACCTTGGTTGTTGCCCCTGGAATCTAGATGCAATTGTCCCAGTCCTAGTTGTCATTTCAAGATTGAGGGCACTTTCATTAAGAAATCCATTGCACACTTTGAATCATTGTGCCGACCTAGTTGCGAGGCAGTTTATGGTTGCAGTCCAAAACCTGGGGAACGAGTCTCTGCATTCTCAGCTGCGTATCCTCGTAGCCTTATGCAGTCGATGGCCGCTGGATCAGTTGCAGCCCGTCGTTCAGCAACCATTCCAATCCCTTTGAGCAAACGTGTGGAAAGCTTCAAACTTGTTGGACTTGATCCAGCAAACACTGTTGCTTGGCCGGTTGAAGAAGAAAAATATCCAGATAGACCGTGGCATCAAGATCCAGAGTGGATCTCAGAGCTTTGTGAGTCCTTGACCTTTAAGGAATTGTTTCGTTATCAGTTTGCTCGATCCGGGCACATAAACGTGAATGAGGCACGCACTTACAAGACTTGGTTAAAAAGCATGGCAAAGAGTTTCCCCGATTCTCGTTTCGTAGGTATTCTTGATAGCAGGGTTACCTTAGGTGCTGCCGCCAAGGGCAGATCGTCTTCTTTTGCCATTAGCCGGGTGCTTCAAGGCACTTTAGGTTATGTCATTGGGGGGGGGTTGTATCCTGGGGGCCTTCATTGTTATTCACACCATAATCGTGCTGATGAGCCATCCCGGAACAAAGAAGTTCGTGGGCCAACTAGGGATGTTCCAAAATGGTTTGCGGAGCTTTCAACGGGGAAGGCCTGCTATGTTCGATGCTGTGGTGGCCTCCGCTAGAGTGGAAAAGTTGGCTGCACGCTGGCTTAGATTTTTACTGCTGCTTGGTGGTGACATCGAACGACACCCCGGCCCTACGAACAGGCCACGAGGGGTCTTCGACTTGCGAGTTGGTTTTGAATTTCACACAGCTGCAACTATGGACCGTTGTTTAGCTGCTTTCTGTGCTTGGGTGGAAAACCATGTCAAGATTAGCTGGGATGCTGTAACTCAAGATGCGCAAGCTTTGGCAACAGCGTTGAGAGCTTATGGCATTCATTGCTTTGAAAGTGGTCTGCCTCGTTACATGTTTGTTTACAGCATCACAGCAGTTCAGGACCAGTTTCCATTGGTGAAGAATTTTACCAACATCGCATGGCAAGTTGACAAGAAGTGGCAGCAGTATGAACCTGGCAGTTGCAGGCCTGTTTTGCCTAGCGTGGTGATCCGGGCAATTATTTGCCTTAGCACTTTGTGGGGGTGGCATTCGTTGACTGGCATTGTGGTGCTAGGCTTTGCGGCGATGCTACATCCTTCAGAGATGCTGAGCCTTACACGCAGGGATTTAGTTTTTCCACGTGATTTGGGGTTCGACAATGCTTCTTTGTACGTTCATCTGAAAAACCCGAAAACCAGCCGATTCGCTCGGCGGCAGCATGGACGGATAGATGACCCAGTTATCATCTCCATTGCAGAACGACTTTTCGGATCTTTGGAGCTGGACGAGCGGCTTTTCAAGGCTTCTATGGGAGTTTTTCGAAAGCAATGGAACTTGCTGCTTGATCGTTTGGGCATACCATTCCGGAAAGTTGACCAAGGTGCAACGCCTGCAGTTCTGCGTGGCAGTGGAGCCACTCACCTCTACACGGGGTGTGAAGATATTGCCTGGATTGCGTGGCGGGGCCGGTGGGCCCGCACACGCACACTGGAGTTTTACCTTCAAGAAGTGGGGGCCCAAACATTGATCCATCAGCTACATCCCTTTGCACGAGCCAAAGTTCTTTTCTTGGAGCAATTTGCTTTTGCAGTTCTTTGTCGTGAGTTGAACTTGCAGTGCAGTACGTAAGCAGTGGAAAGGGTCGAGGTTTTTGGATGGTGGCTTTTTCAATTGTCATACACCAATGAGTTGTATGTCTTTCTGAACTTTGGTGTGGCAGAAATTTCATGCCCATCATCGACAAAGAACATGGGAAGCCTTGAATTCTGCAGGAGGAAAAGATATATATATATATATATGTATACACATTAAATGAACATGATCGTTCTTTATTGGAATTTGATGATCCGTTGCCTCCGTTTTCAGGATCTTGATGAAGCAACACGAGAAGCTTTGCATGAGGCTGCTCGCTCCTTCGCAGTGGATGCCATGTTGGGACCTGCATCGCTGGTCTTTCCGTTCCATGGCCGCCATGAGTGAGACAGTGAGACATAGGCATTTTCAGAGGTCCAAAAACTGCAAACTTTGTTGGCTTTTTGAGGCCAGAGACATTGGCAGCTGCTGTAGTTGGATTGGGTGCGCCAGGGAGCCTAGGTGGCTTAAGTGGCCTAAGTGCCCATCTTTTGGATGACATGAGTAACGAAGGGTTTGATATGAGGGTGGAATCTGAATGAGCCACTGTTGGCTGATGGCTTGCTGTGCCACAGGAATGCAAGGCAAGTGGTGTGGAGGGCTCCTGGTTGCGATGTGAATGCATCCTGAGGCGGTGGATCCGACGAGATTTGGAGGCAAAGTGCAGTTGAGTACGGGTGCTTGCTGCACACTGACCATGCAAGAGGTACACTTACGATTCATGACAGTATGGCTTGTGTAGTGTAGAATGGCTTCTGAGGATGGCTTTCAGCAAGGGCTCTAAACTGTTTCTGATTGCTGCCTGTCTTGATGTGACGTCACACGTTGATTTGGAATGATGCTATGATCATGTCTCTATCATGTCTCTACTTCAGAGCAAAGTTTCAACCCATTTAGTAACTGCTCAGACTTCTGGCTGTAGGTTTACTGTCTGTAGATTTTTGGTTTGCTCACTGCATTTCATTCTCAAAGACCAATTCCTGACAGGCTGAGATCCGAGAAATTCTGTTGAAGGACTGCCACCTGAAATCCACGAAATGAACGCAGCTGCAAGTTATTATCTATAAAGATACTTGCAATAAATCATCAACATTTTTTTGAATATACTTAGTAATAGGTCCATAGGTTACGGAGACTTCATGTTTATATGACTGTATGACCATCTCTGTAAGCAAATTTTCTTGCCAAAATATTCCAAAATAATTCTCCAAGCATCACTGCCGTGCGCGTGAAGTTGACAGGAGCAGAAGGAAGAACCAATCAGGCGAGCAGTAGAGAAGTGGAGCAGTGAAGTTGAACATGACTTTGATGAATTGATTGATGATTACCCAATTAGTTGTTTACGAAATCCTATGAAGATTTGGTGGATTTGGCGTGCTTTGAGGTGGAGTTTTTTTGCTGGAAATGCTTGTTACTTGTTACTGTATTTTTCCCGTTTGGCAAATTTTGATCTGAGGGACGCAATGAAGGAGGTGAAGGAGACGATAGCGTGTGGGGCTCAGATGTAGACACCAGTGACCCAAGGGTCTATGGCTTTGCTATAACTTGTCACCTGAATCTCAGGCTTAACAGGCTTAAAGTTTCTTGCTTACGCTGATGGAACCACGGAGGAGATGTCAAGATTTTGGTGTTTGTGGAGGTTGACACGAAGTTTTTTTTTTTGTGAGAACTTTGTGAAATTGAAGGAAACCTCAGTAGATAGATATCTAAGTATTCATTGCATACATGGCTTGGAGACTGCGTGGGGACTTCCCCACGCATTTCCCAAAAGACAAGTGCAAATGTAGCCCCTTTTGAGAGGTTTTTGGGCTTCAGTGGTTTCAGCCCAGGAGATGCTGGTGATGCTGAAGGGTGAAGATCAGCTGTTGCTGGCTATTCAGGGTGGTAGCCAGTGATGGCTCTGGGTCTTCCTAGACGCGCTGGGAAGCAGATATCTTGATCGTTGAACTCATTTTTCACTTGGAAATCTTATTTCTCATTTGACACTTGGATCGTCGACATGTACTGCTTCTTCAGAGTGGATCTTTAATTGATTTATTTTAGCCCTCATGCAGTTTTCAAGCTTTCAGGGCCAACTCCAAAGCATTGTGCCTTGGATTTGTCCCTTAAAAAAAAAACCATCTAAATGATGGTTGCTTGAAGTTGCTTGAAGTTGCTTGCAGCTGGCTCCTGAGGCGATACTGTAATGATATGATCCATAAGTTTCCTGCTAAGCCAAAATCATTGGAAGATTACTCTTCATTTGGACACACTTGAAACACACAACACACTTTTCAGATGTTGATTTTGCGATATTCGCCGGCCAAAGTCCAATGCTTGTCATCCAGCGGTGGCAAGTTTTACTTGCTATTTCAATTTATGCCTTGACTGGTGGCCTTCAACTCAAGATGGGAGTGATCAGCACGAACCCGAAATTTGATTTGCCGTGGTGGTTTCTCAGGTACCCAGATGTGCAAAACACTGTGAGAGGTCTAGGGTAGGTACACTTTACTGAAAATCGTATTTGAAGATGGCTCAATGGCTACAAGTCAAGGGAGGACTACTGGAGTTGATGGGATATGCTGTGAAATTTGCGGCACGTCAGCAACACCTGTGCTGCGGGGTTGTAGGGCAGTGCAGGCAAGGCCTCAAAAATGGGACAAGGGCAGAAACTTTAAAGTGAACTTTGCGACAGTCAATCTTGAAGTGATTTTTCTGGTGTCAATATTAATATTATAATCATATTGATTGTGCTTCAAAAGAGCCCTTGGCAACTTAGGGGAGATCCGGGGGACACAGATCTTGGGATGCAGAGTGGAGGGGGAAAGTGCCGTGAAGTCCATATTTTTACATGTTCTGATGTTCTTGTTCTCCGTTTTATCACTTTTTCAACCCGGGACCGGCACTGGCAGCCTCTCAGGGAGCTCTGCTTTGGGGGGTTAGTTCAGCATGCTCTGCAGGAATGTCACGCAGGGGGCAAAGGGTTGGCTGCGTGTTTGAGAAATGGCAGAGCTATGACAAAAAAACATGTTGACTGATGATGCTGACTGGTGACATGACAACCAGATGCTAACCAACTAAGAAGTGGGTGGATGAGATTTTTTCAGCTTCCACAAAGCTTCCACGAAGCTTCCCAAGTTAGCCAAAGTTGTTGGCATCATCCCAAGTTTTTCCCGAGGCACCACTTCCACCTGGCAGAGTGGACCGATTTTTTTTGGGATTTGGAGATATTTACGACTTAGACGTATCACTTGGAACCGAATCATACATGGAGTTTGATTCCCTTTCATTTGCAGATTCAATCAAAGAAAAATTGGAAGAAATTTAACAAACAACCCAAGAAATCTGGGAAAAAAGCGAGGAATTCCCAGGAACTATCGATGTTCCCTCAGCTGCGACAGGAATGGACCAAGGGCGCCACACGGCGCAGCCGCAGCCGCCGGCGCTCCCGCAGAGAAGGGCGGGAGCGGAGCCGTAGCAGACGGAGTCGCAAGAGACCGATGCAGGTGGGTTGAGTACACGAAACCACCAGCGTTTGAAGGGTAGAAAAAATGAGAACCAAGGTCGTCTTGACTGGAAAATTGAGGTCTTTGTTACCTTCAAGATGCATTTTTTGTGAAGTTTTATTTGTGCAGGCTGAGCCAAAGGAACACAAGCCCCAGAAGCAGCCAAGGCAAGTCAAGGTGCATTCTGAACCCCCAAACATTGGGTTCAGCAGTTCAGAAGTGAAGAATGTTAATTGCCCATTGTCTTTTGAGATGCATACAACTTCTGAACCTCATGGTGCTAGGCTAGCGAGGCTGGACTTTATGATCTGGTTCTCCAGGTGCCTTCGGGCTCGAATGCCTCAAATGGTGATGCTTCAATTGACCTGTTTTTGAGGATGGTGGAGGATGGAGTTGTGAAAGCGGTTGAAAATTCAAGTTCCATTTTCACAGTTGCATATCTATATGGTGCCTTTGCCTTTCCACCATTTCTATTTAAGATAACACTGATAACATGTTTTTCCCTGCGCAAGCTCCACAAGCCACACCTACCCCGAAACCTAAAAAAAAATGCATCTTCCAGGTCATTGAGCGTTGGGGTTTCTTGGCTGCTAGAGACATGCAGCGCAGGGGCCATTTTGGTCACTGCGCAAAGCCCACAACGACCGAGGTATTGCCTGTGATGATGAAGTGGGTGATGTGGCAGCCTCGATGTCTGATGGAAATCCCGTTTGAGAAAATATACAGGGATTGGTGAGCCACTTGCTACAAACACTGTGAGTGTTTGAGAAAGCCTCCTACCTTTGGGTTGGAAACATCGGTGAGTTCCAGAGACCCGAAAGTTGAAACACCACACAGTACTTTGTGGGTTGATGACACCGGTTGACCGGTTGACCTTTGATGCGATTTCATAAAGTTTTGCAAACCTTCCGCAGTTTGAACAGCGACTAGGAGCGTTTCAAGTCAGCCATCAATTTGGTCATGAACTCAGCCAAACGTTGTTGTTGTTGTTGTTGTTGTTGTTGTTGTTGTTGTTGTTGTTGTTGTTGTTGTTGTTGTTGTTGTTGTTGTTGTTGTTGTTGTTGTTGTTGTTGTTGTTGTTGTTGTTGTTGTTGTTGTTGTTGTTGTTGTTGTTGTTGTTGTTGTTGTTGTTGTTGTTGTTGTTGTTGTTGTTGTTGTTGTTGTTGTTGTTGTTGTTGTTGTTGTTGTTGTTGTTGTTGTTGTTGTTGTTGTTGTTGTTGTTGTTGTTGTTGTTGTCCACTCTATTCTTCAGGTCCTGAGCGCCCGGGTTTTCGGACCCAGAGAAGTGGAACGCGTGCGGCAGCAAAGTTCTGAAGAAAAGGGTCGGTCGGTTTTTGTGAGACACGAAACTGAACGTGTTTGGTTATCAGGGATTGTGGGGGTTAACTACTAATTTGTCCATTTGATCACTTCTGCACAAGTGTCAGGACTTTGCATAGGTCTCAGGATTTAGCATCGGTATCAAGTAATATGTCCTATGTTTTGGGAACATTTATCAAGTCTTCGAATCTCTAGAGAACAGCATAGCCCCCACATTCATCTATCCATCCCCTGGACTGAGATCAACAGCCAGCTGAATCGACAATTGAAGCGGCCCAAAGTGCGGCCACGTGGACCAGGCCAGCGGATAATCCTTTGGTGTTTTGTTCTCTATCCGCACTGTGGCAAAAGAAAAGACGTCCATCCGAGGCCATGTTTGAAGATACTGAATCAGTCATAATGTATTGTGCTTTCCTGGTTTAGCTGCATCGTTTTTCTTGGTATGGGACAATTCCGATACATCCATCCATCGATCCATCGCAATTCTGGAGGGTTTCAGCAATGATTGGTTGCTGCCTTTGGTGGTTCCTTGGTTGCTGCCTTTGGTGATTCCTGCAGGAAGCACCAGCAACCTCCGAGTTCCCACAGCTCTTGCTGAGCTAGAAAAGCGCAAGGAACTCAGTTTTTGACTTCAAAAAGGCCTGAGAGTGAAACAGCGAAACAGGAATCCAGTGCAACTTGAGCATGATGCGAGCACTGTGGGCTGCAACCATCACTAAAGTACGTGCAGAACACAAATTGGGAGGTCGAAGACATATCGATTTCATTCGATTTCTCTCCAAGGAAACGTGGACATGGTGCGGAACTTGAACATGCAAGAAGGAATACTGGCAGGAGAAGCGCAGGCAGAACTTGCTGATGATTGAACATGGCAAAGCTGAGGTCGTTGATGCCACGGATTAGCTGGTTGTGCATTGAGTCATGAGTCATCAGTAGCAACTGACTCTGTTTCCTTTCCATTTTGGGGCTATGAGAGTGTGAGCCATTTTGAGTTTGTCTTCAAATTGTGGACTCAGATGCTCAACATGGAAATATAACATGTAACATCATGTAACCAAGTCACCAGGTCATCCTACAATATCTCCAGGCACAAGCAGCTGCAAGCCTTCCAGGAAGATCGCGGGCGGTGCCCGTTGCAGAGCCCGCTGCAGAACCCGAACCGGGGCTGGGGCCTGACAAGGAGCCAGAGGAGCGAGAGGAGCTTGAAGAGGAGGAACCAGAAGCACCACAGGAAGCACGGATGGTGGAAGATGAAGCGGATGCGGGTGAAGCTGAAGTTGAGGAAGTTGAGGAAGGTGAAGTTGTGGATGAGGAGTCACCAGCTTCACCTGCGGAGGCGTGGCATGGGTGAGTTTTTGGATGGTGGCATCACGGCATCACCGTGTTTTTGTGGAAGTTAGTTGGAAGGTACCGGGCCTGGCACCCTTCACGCCATCGTCAGTGGCTCAGGATTTGGTTCAAGTGGCCTTTTTTCAGAGAAGTAGCCCCCCCAACCTGGTTCTTTCATTCCACCAGCTGTACTCCTAGTTTTTGGAGACCGCAGGTCCGCAGGTAGGACTTTATGCAACCAAAAGAGGCTGCAAACGGCTCTGAGATAAAACCTCAGCTTAGGCCGAATGGTGAGTCTGACTGGGAGGACTAGGACAGCAAAACTGGCGGTCAGCAGGTAGATCTCAGAGTGCGAAGAGCCCGTGTTGCGAAAAAAAGGTTGCTGGTTGCTTCACCTCCGAATTGGAGCATCAATGAAGGTAGATGGGCAAGGTTTAGTTTAGCACCAGAATTTGGACTTTCTCTCTTCCAGCAGTTGAGCTTGAAAGACCGCTGCATCCGTTGTGACAATCAGTTGGCCTCATGTGCCTGATGTCATTATGACACTTCGACACAGAGCATTTATTTGCAAATCTCAAGTTTTTGGTGTTTAAGACTGATGGATCACATTTTTCGGCTGCCAGCAGTAGCATTTCTTGGCCGTTAGCGGCAAGGGTGCTTTTTCTGACGCAAGTATGGTTCCTTGACAGCTCTTGAACAAGAGGTTCAGCGCATTTGTATTTATACCACTAGCCGCCAGCCTTTTCAACACTTCTGTGGTGCATTGAATTTAAATACATCACACATATCAGATGAATATGTGAAGAACATGATATATACTATACTCTACGTATACAAATGATCCTAGCATACTACATATAATACACATATTGATATTATGTATATATATATACACACTATACACACCTCTGCCTGTCACTTCATTTGACCCCGTTTCTTGATTTCTGTTTTCCCACTGGTTTTTACGTAACCTTGACCAAGGCGCAAGTGTCACCAGCAGATCTCAAGTCTTTGCCGAACTTGCCTGGATATACGTTTCCAGAGTCTGGAACTCAAGTGACATTTCCCTAGCTTGAGAGATAGGAGCACATATATAATAGAATCTATAGTAGACGCGAATACTGTTGATGATTGGGATTACTACTTAAAGGCTATTTAAGATATGGGTGTGCGTGAAATCCCATCAAAAGCAACACCTAACATTCTCTGGATATGGTTGATTTTGCGGGGTCGTAATTTTGAAGCACACCCATAGCATGACTCTATGAGTGAAAACATGGTTTTCTCATTCGACATTGCAAAAGATGCAGCAAGAATCCTTTGAGGTACAAGGACAACTACGCAAGACCGAACTCTTTGAATGTTGTGAATGGGGTGAGAATCGAGCAGAAAGAAGGATTCTCCCATGACAAGCCGAAATTTGTGAAGGTCGGATGGTGAGATTGAAGGGTGGATGGAAGTAGTTTGACTCATATCCGGACCCTGTCAGCGAAGTCAGTCGATTGAACAGGTAGCCAAAGTCCAGGATGTTTGGCGATCTGGTTCCCTCCCCGATAGCCAAACACGTGCAGTGTTCAAAAATGTGCCTTGGAAGCAAAAACCAACAAAGATGTCATTTGCAATTCACGTGCCAATTTTCAATGAAGAAATTTTAGATCCCAACTTCTTCCATGATTTGGGTCTTGAGAGCAACTTTCTCAGCTGATCTCTGATTGAAAAAAACCACCCTCTCCTTGGGTGTCAGCTGGATTTGATGATTCTCAGGCAGGAAAAGATATCCAATTCCAGGAGCTTCCTGCTTGGGATGCCTTTGATAGGCATGTCTTGCGCTTCACGGGTTACTTCAAGGCTGGGATGTCGGATGTTGAAATCGTGATTTGTGTGGTACAAATGGACCAATGCTTACGAAAACGCCAGGAGTCGGTGGTGGAGACCAACCTGGAAAACTATCGTGCCTTGAGAGGGGGAAATTTCCTTGGAGAGATTCTTTTTTGTCGTATTCGTATTTTTTTGAAGGAGGAGAAAACAAGGGAAAAAAAACGCCGTCATTTTCTAAAGAAGTACTTTGTCCTACTGGGTGGTATGTTGGTGTCTTATCACCAAGGTGTGCGCAAGGTGACCATCTACTACTACTTGGAGGATGACACTTGTCAGATTCAGGAGCCCAAAATGGATAACAGCGGCATGCCCCAAGGCGCGTTGTGGGTGTAGCTATGGGAGGCCGACTGACCCAATGGCCCAACGGTGTACACCAGGTCAGTTGATCCGGCGTCATCGCTTCCCATCTCCAGATGGTGGCTATTTGAAGTCTGAGGACTGGAAATCTTGTGGTGAAATGATCTTTCAAATAGAGCCAGATAGAGTTATATATGTATCGCAAGAAGCGTTCATAGATGAACTATTGTTTCAATTGTTTCCCTCTATAGTCAAAGTAGGTAGTCTTTAAGTGACAGGATCAAGGGACAAGTTTCTCCAAAAGATGTATGTATACATATATATATATATATATATGTACATATATATATATATATATACACTTTTTTTTTAAAGAAAAATGTTTGTACTTTGAGGTGCTTTGCACAACTTTCAGCATGTTTGGAGGACATCAAAGTCGGTACCACTTTGCAGATCTATGGGCGTAGCATCTTCGTGACTGATTGTGACCCTTTCACGAGGCAAGTCTGCTGAAATTGGGAGCAACTTACGCCGCAAAATGCTTAATGAAGACCATGGACATCTGCAAGTACACGGCCTATGCATACTAGGCACCTACGAAATGAATATAGACTATATCAATACATTATATCTAAATATAGATCTATCTTACATAGATCTCTTGTGTTTTTTTGAAACTGAGAGTCTCAATTCAATTGCCTTCATCGCTGCGAAATCATCGCTCCCGGCAGGGAATACTTCGAACAGATTGGGGCTCCTCAAGGTCCTCCGGAACCCGAAGAGAGCGATCCATTCCAAGAAACGCGTGATGCAATGAAACTTGGCCAACACTCATCCAAGTAGGCCATTCTTTTGGGGTTATAATCCCCATTTATAACTGGTAGAGGCCCACCAAAAAAGATACTTTAACAATGACTGGGTGGTGGTTTCCAAGATTTTTTGTTTTCAGCCCTAAAATAGAGGAAATGATCCAATTTGACATACGCATATTTTTCAGACGGGTCGTTTCAACCACCAACTAGACAAACAGGTCGAAGGTGGTGAAACATGTTGTGAAACGAAGTCAAACTCAACAGGCTCATTTTTTCCAAAGCCGTTCAAGAACTCTGGCCTCCCAGTGGCTCGAGCCTTTTTTTGTTTGTAAGCAGGGGAGTTGGTGCTCTCAATTCCTGTTCCTTTGCAGCAAAATCTTTACCAAGCCTTGCCTTCCAAGGAAAAATCATGCTCCAGTTCAGCCAAGAACATATGAGAAGATCTACCGAGAGGCATGAGAAAATTATGGCAAGATTCATGGCAGATGGAACTGCTTGCAGGTCATGCTTGGTGGTGGTCACATCAATGCTGACATGCAGCAATTCTTGGAATGTGACAAGAAGGCAAGGATACACCAGAAGCACATTCATCGCGTGCCGTGACAAGTCAGATTCAGGTATTTTCGCTCTTGAAATAAGTCAGGTTCTTCGTTTCTATGCAGTACTGGATGATGTCTTGGACTTAGATGGTTTCAAAGATTCGTTTTGTTTGGAAAAGGCACCTGTTGGATAGTACTGTTGAGAATCCAAGGGGCGCTTTAATTTGAGGTGACTACTCCCCAGTTTGAACGCCGGCTGCTTGCCAAGAAGATAAGCAAGCAAGGAAAAAAACGCCTCAAGCAACAGCGACTGAGTCTATTGAGAATTGATGACCAGTTTTTCAAAAGAGGCCATTTACTCTCATGTTCTTCTTGGCGGATGACACGATCGAGATCCGAGAGCAGTACCCTCTGAATTGTGGCAGGCCATTTTTTGTTGTTATAAAGGTTGCGCAACCTCAATCTGAAATGCTTGCAGCTTGCATCCAAAATGGTTTGAACAAATCCTTGTGTAGATATATTGGAAAGCATCTCAGCCCCTAAAAAACAGGTCCTTTTGTGTTGCCGACTGGGAAAACCGGCGAACCCCGGCGACAGGGACAACTTCCCGATCTTCTTCCGTCGAGGAAAAATGCCAATGGGTGCCTATAAGGTGGAAGGGCCACAGGCGCAGGCGCGCAAGAAGAATGAGCTCCTTAGCTGAAGATTGAGGCGCTGCCTTTTTGCTTTTGAGAGGGTTTACAGTTTACAGGTTTCCATCACAGAAAAAGAAAGAAAATGAAATTCGGGTACCAGACATTTGTCAGGGTATTGAGATTTTGGATGGTTTCCATTCGCCTCCACAGATCTTGGAGCCATTTGGAGCCAAGGTTTGTGCACGGCCACGACTTCAAAGTCAATATGACTGTGACTTGCCAGCATGATGAGAAGTGAGCGCACGAAGAGCGTCATTGCATCTCATTGCTCCTTTCAACAGGTTCAGCTCTTGGGAAATTACTCCTTCTTCATCTATGATGCAGATGAGTGAGGAGCTCAGTATATTTCTATACATAAATCCGAGGGCTCTTTTTCTTTGAACGTATCAGCATTTTGACGGAGATTATGTACACCTATGTACAACTCATCCAGCTTATTTTGTGAAAAGGTGTAGGGTGATTTGCAAAGCCATGAAGCCAGGTTCACTCGAAGATACTTCATCAACGAACTCGGTGAAGAGTTGGATCCTCGTACTGATGTACGCTTGCCTGAGCGAGCGGTGCCCAGGCAAGTCGCCGGACAGAGTTTGAGATGTCAAGACAACTTTTTTGCGCAACGAGGAAGGTTCAAGATTGGAAACAAGAGAGGTACGTAGAACATGTAAATAGACAGAGGTACATATATCGAAGTTGTGTGAAGGATTGAATCTAGCTTGTTTTTCTTTCTCCAACATAAGTCATAAGACCAGCCATAATGTTCATCTCTTTGTTGGGTCATGATATTACAACCATTCTAGATTTGACGATTTTGTCATTGATGTCATTGGCAGGGCCAAGACTCCGCCCTACACCGGCTATGGCTCTTGGGATGATTCGATGGGATCTGTCACACATCTCATCCCCAAGTTGCCTAAGAAGGACGGGAGCAGCAGAGCTGATCAGCCTGAACTGCGCACAGTATGTATTTGTATGTAACATTTAACCCCTTGTTCAAGTAGATTTGGCACACTTCCCGGAAAGGTGGCTGAGTAAAGAGGCCTCAAATTAATCGGTTGGGAGGACATGGGGAAAGAGGTGCCAACTACTTTCGGGTAGAATCATTTCAACAATGTGTGTGTTTTCTTGTTATAAGCTGGCCAAAAAATAAAGACGATGAAGAAACCTGGTTTGTTGTGGGAAGAAACCGCTACATTTGTTATTGTGCGAAGCGGGTGTTTGTCGGCAGGACTTTGTGAAGCTCTTCCGGCATGAAGGCAAAGTCTTGCGCTTCAAAGCCAAGTTTGCGAATCCAAAGCCTGAAGTGACTCAGCTGCAGCTATGACCGAAGAGTTACATGATTGTATAGAACATAACTTTCTATCTGTAGAACTTTAAAGCAATATATAATATATTAGAATATATATGTCTCTCTCTCTCTCTATATTAATTATCATGATCATCATGTGTTTTTGTTTTGTTTGTTATGTATGTTCAACATATTACATATACATATGAGAATATATATATATATATTATGAAAAAGGTAGGTATACTTCATCATCGTCTATCCAGTTCTCCAGTCACCAAAAGGTTCAGGTAACCAAAAAATGGCAGGTACTGAACCTTATAAGGCTATTATTTTGGGTTGGGTTTTCCCTTAGACACGCAGGTGAGTACCTCCAGTTTAGATACCTGGCCATAAGGACGCGGACCGCATCTTCGTGATTAGCTACTACCTGCAGGATGACACCTTTGCCATTCATGAACCACCACAGACGAAACCTGGGTGCCTTGACACAGATGCAAAGATGGTAGATGTTGAGTGCCAGATACTTTAAACTTCGAAACAGATTACATACACACCTAAGGACCCAGGCTCTCGACATGACAAAGATATACAAAGATTAAGATTTTGACAAAAGCAATGACATAGGGTGTTTGTAAAGAGATTGTCGGGGTGTGTCTCTTAAGATTGGTGCCTTTAATTCCCTCACGATCAGACGATTTTCCAGGCATTGTGACGGGGCGCTTCCTGGAGAAAGGTGGGGGAATTCGAGGGTTGGGTGGAGTGGTGCAATGGAAGGACTTGAGGGAAAAAATCGTTGCTTTTAGATCCATGATCTTAGATCAGTGCAGATATATTACAATTAATTGTTTGGAAGCAATTTTAAATATATTGGATGTTTGCAAACAAAACCAGTCCCCCACTTGGAAGTTTCCACAATGCGATGATTTGGGGCTCCGTTGCGAGGCATCCATATGAATCAGATCACAGGGCAGCTCTTCCAGCCGAATGATCTCCTCCCAGGCTGGTGTTTTGGTGTTTGGATTCTGATGCACGGTCGTGTCGTCCATATCCCTGTCGGCATTTTCGAGTCGATGGTTTTCCTGGATTATCGTTTGGTGAGATATGTGATGGTTCCTTGGAAGGTAGCCTTTTTGTGGGTTTGTACTGTTCTTTTTTAGTCATAGACTTATTCTGACTCAAAGGCATATATGATATAGTTGTACTTCTTTGTTTGTTGGTTCATTGTTTTTTTGAGCCATCTTTTGGATACTTTCTTCCAGAGCTCTGGCAATGCGTTGAGACGAGCTCGTCCGTGGCACCTGGCAGCCATGCCAATCTCATGTGAAGGCAATGTGATCAAAGTCTACAACAATGAGTTCCTGATTGTGGATATGGATGACTATTCCAAGAAGGCTCATGAATTCCAAGATGACATGTACCGTTTTGCATTGTAAGTTTCAATTCTTTCCGCTGTTGGCATGGACACAGGTCTTCGAGAACCCCGATGCCCTGTTGCGCAAGTTTGATTTGGAAGCTGTATTGCAGAAGTTGCGAGACTCGATGCGCCAGCAGTATCCACTGGTGCGGGATGTCTTCAGGCCATGAAAGGACATAGCGCGCATGAGCCATTAAGAGCATTACAACATGGTACAGGAAGATCCAGCATCACTTAGAAACACCTGAAAGTCTTCACAGATGTTTAAGTGGTGGTATATAGTATCAGCCTCCAACTCTTTAGCTGCCATATTATCATATTCAGCTGATTCCACCAGGCGGTTCGATGGTGACCATGATGGTGTTCCCTGGCGAAACTTTCAAGCCATTCAAAACCCAGGTCCACCCGCCGATTTGACGTTGCATCTTAAACTGAGGTTTTGACGGTTGCAGAATTCCAACAAGCCTTGGAGAAGTTTGGCTTCCAGCTTGCTCCAGAGGACTTTCATCCCACCAAACCGTGACTTTGGAGGTCCAAACTTTTATCCCACCAATCCGTTAATCGCGTATGCAGGATGTGTTGAAGATCATGCGCCACTTTGACTCCCGCAAAGATGGGCAGGTGAGCTACAACGAGTTCTGTGATGCCTTGTTGCTAAGCTGAAAATATCCTGGCCAGGGCCGGAAACTTGTTGTTTTTTGGGGAAGGCCACAGCTCCATTTTTGCAATCCCATAGTTGGGTGCTAAGAGAAATCCTATGAAGATTTGTAAGTGGAGATTGGCCTCTCTTTGGACATGTCCAATTTGGACTCTAAATTCTTCATTCGGAATTGGCTTGATGCTTGTAAGCAATCCAAATGACGTTGGACGAAAATTCTACAACTTTAGGGTCAATGTATTGAGGCTTGATCCTGATTGGACCACTGTCATGCTGCACACCAAGAATTCTTTGGATGAGACTGGACTGCACACCATGGAGTGGGTCAAGTGGGGTGTCACGAAAAGAAAAGATGGATTACCTTTTGCAGGGAAACAATAGGCAGGAAATGGGACAGGTGGCAGATGATGAAGGAGCACCAAAACTGCTCCTTGCTGTTTAAACCTTAGAGATGAATATCAAATATCAAATATCAATTGAAATGAGGTGTCAACCGTGCCAACCAAGGACACTCATGACCATGCTTATGCAGAACGTGCCATGGTAAAGACAGCCGAACGGGCTGAGACCACCCAGGCAGGATGACAGTCACGCTTCCTGTGTTGGGATGGAACAAAGACACGAACCTCAACGAGGAACGACTCATGTGATTGAACCAAAAAAGAGGATAGTCATGTTCCATTTTATCACCAGGTACGCAAGGCAGTGCGAGAACTTGGAGATGTTCTCTACAAGAAGTGACTGTGATGCAGAGATTGTAGCCATTAAATCCTATGGAGAGATTTGACATTGACATATCTAGGATCTATCATTGAATCATCTCAGCCCATGATCTCGGCTGCAAAACAGAATTAGGTTTCGCAGTTTTACTGTAGCCTCAAGCTAAGGCATAACTTCATTATCAGAGTGCTGAAAGAGATGCAACACATCACCCATGAGGACGCCAAGAAAAGCACTGCTTTTTTCGCAGCAATGAAACGCATTTCTTTTGGGTTGGCCAAGGATTTGCAACCTGGATATAGCCCATCCAAACAACCGCTTCTTTACTGGGCCAAGCTTTTTTTGTGTCAGGACCATGTCTCTGCAGAACAGATCAACAGCGCATTGGAACAAGTAGGTCATTCATTCCACATTGAGGATGCACCTTGGTTCTGATTTGTCATAAAGCAGGTGAGGATGTTTAGGACACAGGAGACAAGATTTTGTACTCACTAGATTGATACCTTGATGCACAGCTCACATCAGATATATTGTATCACACAAGATACATTCTGCAGATACATGTACAATGCACAAGCAATGCATGTATATGTTAGATCCCAGTTTGCAGTTCTCTAGGCCTAATGTTGCATGATTCCTTGCTATATCTATATCTCTTTATAACCTTTTCACCACAAGTCCAAAGGATGGGGAGGATTCATACCATAGCAAATAATACTAAGAAAATGCATCCACCCCTCATCCACAAATTTTAGGGAGTCAAAACGTTTTCGGGTTGAAAAAGGTTTTTGTTCAAAACTGAGGTGCAACGAGCCATCCTCTATTTGATGCCTGATGCAGATTTGAGTGCTGTGGATTATAGGAAGCTCTTCCGAGATGTTGGGAGCCTCAAAAAACCCCCACTGGCCTCAGATGGGTTTTGGTGAAGAAAACCCTGGTTGGTTGTTTGATATAGGGGAATTATACTACCCAATTTATATGGGGATTATAATAATACGAGGATTCCCATACCAACCAATCAGTAGAATGAAATGTTGTCATAAGGGTTCTGAACGCTGCTTAGATGTTGTTGGTGAAGGGAAAACTCGGGGCATTTGGGACTACCGGTTGATGAAAGATACGACCTAAAACGGTTGCAACAAATAACAGCTGTTTTAGACACTTTAATAGAAACACCATTTGGGAAACAAGATTCTAGATTCTAGACTGTATACACATATACGTGATTTAACATCATACATCTATATACATACAAGAGCATATACATATATATATATACACNTATATGAGTAGTGGGATGCCTTGGGGGTAGGTTGCCTGACACGATTTTCCCCAAAATATTTCATCATTACATAGCATCATTTTTTCACCGAAATAATTTTAACATTCTTATTTCCATATTTTGCCCCAACAAATTTCATCACTACTAGGGGCATTTTCCCCCAAAATATTTCATCACTACATAGCATCATTTTTCCCCAAAAAATCATCTTAACATTCTTATTTCCATATTTTGCCCCAACAAATTTCATCACTATTAGGGGCATTTTTCCCCAAAATATTTCATCACTACATAGCATCATTTTCCCCCCAAGATCATATTAACATTTTTCTTAACATACCAGAGCAACGAACTATGCCCCAAGGCCACTCATAGAATTTAGATTTATAATGCAGTTTGTCCATTCTGAAACGGGCATTTATCCATCCATAAACAGGTTGCTTATCCATCCATAAACAGGCATCGTTCCATTTCAAAAGTGGCAG